>APFE030574285.1:97345-161815 GCA_000404065.3 Pinus taeda | reverse complement strand
AATTTATTTATTTTTAATTTGATTGATTTAATTGGTTTATGTTTTATTTTGTAATGATAACTAGAGTATAGGGATCACATTACTATTAAAAGGTTGCAGGTTTATGGAATTTATCCTTCACCATAAATGTTTAATGAAGCACACCCCTCACAATAGCTCCCTTCCTATTTCTATTCATTTATGCCCTCTTTCACTTGGTCGATCAATCAATCAATTCAGACATGCTTGTGTGTTTTAGATTTAGTAGAATTTATAGCCATGTCTTGTGGGTGTCTAAATCCCAAAGCTACAATTTAAACCAAAATTTCAAATGGCCATTTATAAATCTTTACAAAATAACAATTTTATCATTTTCTCCTCTGGTTGATGAATCCTTGTGCACGTACCAAAGAAAGAGAACACGGGAAGCTTCACTCAACCCATGATGGCATAATCATACCTGTTTAAAAAAGTAAAGACATATATCTCAGAAAAAGATAAACAAAGCCACACATACTCTGCAGCATTAACTCCATTGTAATGGATGTCAAATGCACTGTACCATCCACCCATTAATCTGTCACACAATCCAACAAACCAGTCAGCTAATAATATGACATTACTTTTGTCCAACAAATGTTGAAGAGTATTATACCTTGAGAACACAATCATATTTTAACTCTCCTCTTGCACTTCAATGCATGGGAACAAAAGCAAAGTTTATTTTTATAAGAAGAGAAACCATGGTAAAAGGAAAGGTTCCAGAAAGAGAGAGAATTGTCGCGTGAAATTTGGCTTTGTACAAATTCAAGTCTATGGACATGAACTCATGTACTCCACCGTATCAATCATAGTCAATTAATTTTATATTTATCAAAGCCAACTCAAAGCTCATAAATCTGCAAGGTTTATAGATAATCAATCAGTGATAATGGCAATAGTGAATCTCACAAAGATTTGATATATGTCCCCTCTCACTCAATCAAGTCTACAACCACTAATTAAAAGGCGCTTTGTCAACTATATTTTATATTTTGGTGTTATTTGTATGAAGCTAAACATCATTTTCAAATTTATAATTCAATTTAAAGCTTTATTTTTTTTGAAACATTTAAATTTTGCAAACCCCGCCATTCAAACTTTATAATTTTAATCTAGTACTTATAAAAATAAAAATAAAAAAATAAACCAACTTCAACAATATTATAAAAGCATTTGGGAGAATCCCTTATTTTCTTTAACTAATGAGATTTTATGATAATTAATTTAAATGTGTTTTTTTCAATAATACGAAGTAATTTAAGACATGTTCGAGAAGAAAACAAAGTAGACCATGAAGAAGAAATTTTACCAATATAATTTCCAATGTGGGTTTATGGAACTTTCATGAAAAGTTTAATTAATTATTTCTATGTGGCAATGCAGAAAATGCTAATTTACAAAATTTAATAATACATTTAATTATAATTTAAATTAATATAATTATATTTCATCTTAAAAATTCAAAACTTTATGTTTTATTGTTTTAGGGGACTAGCTAATATGTAGTACTTGTTTGTAAAATAAATTCACCCTCATTTGTGTTTGGTAATATTATATTAAGTCGTCATTGAGTATTCGATACTTCAAATGTTTCATGTTTTTCTTTTATTGCAAAGAAAATATGGCCCAATGATGGCGAGGGTGCCCTTTCTAGCTTTATTACCTTCTATTTAAAAAATTATTTTTTCTACAAAGGGAGAAAAGTATATATTTTTATAAATTTGTATTTTGTAATTTTTTTTTAATGATGATTATGCTTTATTAAAGTTATACTTTTGTTTATTAAACTTTCAAAATATATATATATATGAAATTAATTGATCTATTTATTCTTAAAAAATTATCGAGAGAATCGATAATATGATCCAGGTGCATATTGGTGGCCACCCACCAAGTCCATTTGGACCCCCACCATTGTTTCTTTTAGCTTTTCAGTTTTGTTAATTGTAGCACAGTTTACTATTTTAGTAGTTTTTCGAGTCTTGAACTTCCGGAGCCGTTTTGAGGCCCTAAACGATGTTTTTTGGGAAAACTAGGAGCAACATGGGTTTATGGACCCATTTTGCTCTTCCCAAAGTTGTAGTTCTCGGATAGATCTTTCTAACATGATATTGTACGCGTCAAATGGAGATCGTATGCCAAAGTTACAACCTCGAGAAGTCGATGTACTCATTTACCCAAACGGGGCCCACAGTTTGGCGTTTCATTTTCTAGGGTTAGGTTCTTGGATGTTTAGGGTTTTCCATTGTTTCTCAACAATAAACAAGCCTCATTGTAACACAATTCAGAGGCATGTAGCCGCCACATCTCTTCTCAGAGATAAGCTACCATCACCCTAACTGTTTATTTCCATTTTCTGTTTGTAAGAATATCTCAGTATTTTACATTAGTGAAATGAAGTATTATTTCCGCTGCATCTTTGTGTTTATGGTTATCTCTGTAATTTGTTATGTTCTTGTTTAAATCCGGATCAATGGTATCAGAGCGCTCTGCGTTTTCTCTGTTTTTCTTTGCATGTCCCAACGAGGTCGGGATATAAGGAGGTAGGGCTTGAACTGGATTGTTGGAGTAGTATCAACATGATAACCATAGTTTTCCACCTCAAAGGGTGGCTCAAAGTGGCTTCTGAATCAACAATTAAGCACCTAAGCACTATCATTTCCTTCATTATAGCTTCAATGGCTTAGCCATGTTGTAAAAGAACTCACCTGATAGCATAAATTTGGTGAAATCCATAATCCTTAATGAAATTTACTTCCCTATTGCCAAATGATGCCAACTTGTAGAGCTCAACCCTATTCAAATCCACTTCTAAATGATGACTACGAGTAGTGAAAGGGTGACAAGCACTGAATCATGGACCAAAACCGAACAAATGTTGTCTACCTTTGTAGAAAATCCTATCTGCCCATTTCACATTCCAAGGAATAATTACAGGAGAGAGCATTGATGATAGATACATAATGACAAAGATCACAGCTATGTAAATTATACCATTTGCAAGTTTGGGAATGATCAAATTATAGGAGCAAACTTGTAATGAGAGTGGTCTTCTCTTATTATCCATCTCATCCAAAAAATGTGGAGAGACTTATACATGTGACCATTTGTTGGGTATGAAGCCTGATTATCTTGTTGATTGTTCAAAGGTTTTTTGTTTCAGTTGTGTTGGATCCCTGTTCATAAAGGGGTGGCAATGCTGCCCATTTAATCGCCATCAGGGGGTCCAAGAGGGTGGGAGGGAGGGGAGGGAGTGGCAGTGGGGGCAGATGACGACTTTAATGAGGCCCCCCTGGCGGGGGTTCAGGGGAAGCACCCCCGAAGTTAAAAATAGATGAAAATTTGCCTCGTAAAATATTGTAATTTCGTAGTCAATCCAAGTCGTTCATTAGGTGGATGATCTGATAGTAGAAGTTATGTTAATTTAGGGTTTTTTGCCTTAGAAGGCAACCATTGGTTTATATGAGGGAATTGTATTGTGGCCATGTATTATTATTATGGGCAAGAGAGAGAGAGGAGGCTGTGTGAAAGAGAAGAGGAAATTAAAATGGACTTGTTGTAAGTTGTATCTCTTCATTTTGTTGGATAATATAAAAGGAAGGACTGACTGTTTCTTTGTGGACGTAGCCCAAATTGGATGAACCGCATATATATGTGTCTCTCTTGTTTTATGCGTTTCTGTATATCTGTTTCCACAATATTTTATGTATTTCATTACTCTGTTAATTAATTTCTAACACCATCCATATGTATATTAAGTATGATGACAAATGGATAATTAAAGAATGACTTCATAATAAATACAATAATTAATGATTAAAGATCCAATTCTTTGCCCTATAACTTTATTTGCTCTCAACGGAGGTATTATTTCCTCTTAAAATGTGGAATCAATTTAACATTTCAAAATGCCTTTTAAATTTATGAACTTGCTATAAGATCAAATTCAAGCGATTATACCTCACATCAATGGTTTTAATTATATATTGTAGGATAACATTACAACTCCCAAGGATAATGAGATGGGAATTGCCATTCTTTTGTGCATAGATGGGTTCTAAGAAGAGCTTGGGCTTTAGCATAATTGTTTGTCTTATGTCCAATGCTCTAACTAAAATTGTATTTTAGAATTCTTTTATTTGTTAAATAAGGCATCACCGCCTTAAGTATAAATGAATATATCATACTATTTAAAAAAATCAAAATATTTTTTATTGACACTTCTAGTCATTGAGCTGAGAGGCTCATTCTATAGCCCAGTGTGATGTGCTCTCATTCTACAACTGAGTGTGATGTGTATGTGCTCTCATTCTACAACTGAGTGTGATGTGTAACCTTGTCTGTCCATCATCAAAGTTGAAATTTCACTCATGCCGTCCCAAATATAAATTTTAAAAAATAAAAAGAATACAAAATATATATATTTCCAGCGTCAACGCTTTTAGTTTTCAAAGTGTTTTTTGCAAAAAAAAAATTGCACGTGAAGAAATTGGATCTCTCTAAACTCATGTTTGATCCATAATTACGATAGATCTATGTTGATTTTAAAAAAATACAAACCCTTAATATGAAAATTGTTAATAATATTAATTCATACTTGTTTTAGATGTAACCATATACTTGTGATTATTATTATATTTTTGGTCATTGTGAAGTAAGGTTGGTCCGCTTATTTTATTTTTAAGGAAATTGTTGAATATAACAGATTTTTTTAATTATAGCACTCCTCATTTAGTGTGTAGTTGAGATTTTTTCTCACTAAATTATTAATTTGTTAAAATTATATTTAAATATAAAATTATTTACCTAACCATTTAATAATTTTTTTTGGTTTAAAGAAATAATGTTTAAGAATGGAGAGGCCTTCTGGAGAGGCCCCATAAATGAAAGAGAATGGACCATGGCTAAATTGTCTTCAGTGTTATTGTACATCATTTAGTTATTTGTCTCATTTGTTGAGAAAAGCTTCAAAGATCTAGTTTAAAGTGTGACACAGTGAAGGCGATGATGACAGTGAGTTATCGGACGACAGAGACCGGCGCGATCATGGGGGATTAGGGTAAAACTTTGATGACATTGAGTTCTGGGAAGATGAGACAGACGCGATCATAGGGAAGAGGTTAAGTCTTTTATGCCGTTTGCTGACGCTGTAATTTAGTGTGGAATCGCTGGATCAGCGCTGTTGAAGATCCTGAGAGATTAGCTTCTGATCTGCAAGTAATTTTTAGAAATCCTTCCGTTTTGACCCTTTTCCTTACTCTCATACCCTTTTCAGCGCCTTGCAGAATCATAGAGGGACGCATAAAGACCTAGTAATGGTCAATTGATCCTTCATTTTGGGATGGATGAAGCGGTTGAACCTACAAATTCAACAAATTACTGGCTAAATAAATTATTTCAAGAACGAGTGGCCAGAACATTTGCTTAACTTTCTCTGTTTGCTTAACTTTAACTTTCTCTACTGTCTTTAAAAACCTAAACCTCAAGTCAGAATTCCCGATAAATTCTCAAGTCAGAGATCCCAATCAGAATACAATGATCCGGATCCTGGTCAAACTATCAGAGAACTACTGTTTGGGTCCGATAATGCCTCTGCGGATCTCCCTCCCATGAATGTATTCCTGCAACAGGCAGCGAACTATGACTTCCAGCACGTCAGAGTTGTTAATGAAGGGATTCGTACTGGAGTCAGTTCCCGTTGACATCGCTCTTTTTGCCACGTTGTCAGGCCGCACGCATCCCAACGGGATCTTCGTTTATTCTGTAACATCACATTGAAGCAGGGATCGGGGCAAATAATAGCTGGAGTTGGGATATTCTTGCAGGACTCGTTGCCGGATTGACAGTGGACCCGAAGCCGAGGATTCACCAGTGATTTTCCGTGGCGGTTTACAGGTAACGGTTAGGGTATTTTCCGTTTTTTCTGAGATTGAAAATGATTGTGTGAGTGCCACAGAATAAGCATGGCAGTGTGCATGATTTTGGGTAGGGTTTTGTGAAGAATTGAGGGCTGGGACTGCGGTGGGGACCAGGTAATGAGATGCTGGTGCTTCTTTGTTTCGTCTCTATCATCTTGCAGGGCTGAAGTAGAATGAATGGTTTTGTTGTGCTTGCGAAAGGATTGAGAGAATGAAAAACCAGAGCATCTAAACAGGGAAGTGGACTCTGCCAGCGGTATCACCTCACCTGTACTGGGTCAAGAAACTAATATTATACGATTTTCAAATATGGTTGACTAAAAGAATTTCTCACTTTTATAAATTTTATAATAATAAATATGTAATTTTTAAAATGTAAATGATGCGGTTAAAGAAAATTTGATATTTTTATCATAAATAACTCAAAAATTTAAAATATCATTAAACAATTTAGACTTCTATGATCCATAATTTTGTTTGTGAGAATAATTTCGGCAAAATCACATAAAAAATCACATAAAAAATCATTTGTCTAACGCCTTTCGAACAAACTAGTATGGTTCATCATCATATTTTTATAATATGATTCTTCTTAACTTTTTAATGTAATAATTAAATTAAAATTTGATTCTTTTTTAACTTTTTAAATAATGAAAATTATAATATATGAATTTAAGAAAAAATTTGCTATTATTGTTGTTTATTTAATAACATTTTACAATAAATAATTAAAAATTAAAATCAAAATATTTTAAGTAAGTTTTGATGAAGCATATTTGTTGGTTCAAGACCCGTTTGGTCAAAAAAATTCTTATTGATTTCTACCTAAAGATTTGCTTAATCAAAATATCTATTATAATATGATTTTTTTAATAATCATTATTATATTAAATTTATTTTTTTTAATAATTAATCATCTCCACCATTTATCATTATAATACATAAACTAATATTTAATTTATAAAAATAAATAATCATCCAATAAAATTTATTATATAAATGTAATTAAGATGGACTGTAAAAATTAATTACCGAATAAATTTATTATGCCATATAAGTTTTTAAATTATAAAAAATAATTTTAAATAAAAATTTTTAAATTTTAATTTTTAAAAATATTAGTATAGGTAGATTAGTTAGTGCTAAAGCATATGGTTAAAGTATTTTTTTTTGTGAAGTTATTGATTCAAATTCTAGACTAACTTTTTGTACCATGTTGATGCCTATAAGTAGTGCTTGGAACCAACATGGTGTTTTAGAAATATGTTTATATATAGAATCCTTTTTATAATCTTGAAGTCCGACTTTGACTTAAAATTACTTTTGATGGGCTAAAAAACTCACCTTATAAGGAAATAAACTACCCAAAACTAAGAGTCATGTGGTTAAAAACTATCCTCTTACAAACCACAAATAAACTATTACAAGAGACACAATTTAATAATAATGACAAACCAATAAACATTAACAAATAACAACCATTAATAATTATTTAACAATAAATTTAATAATTAATAATTATAAAATATTTCCTTACTATTTTAAAAATATAAAATATTTTTAAAATTTGCCATATTTATAAAAATTGAAAGTAAAATCTTTACAAATTTAATTAATTCAACTTATTACAATCTTACGATTTAAGAGACTCCTATACATATGTTAATCTGATTTAGAACTGCAGGGAGAAAAAATTACCTTGTTGAATCATATATTAAACAATAGAAAAAGAAATAATTACATTGTACCTTGTTAAATCATATATTAAACAATGGAAGGAGAAATAATTACCTTGTTGAATCATATATTAACCATGTTTATCATGTATATTATTCACAAAACAATTTTATAATTTCCGATACCCTATATATGCATATTCAATCACATGTAGAAATATAAGAAGAAAGAATTACCTCTTTGAATTATATTGTGTAAGAGAAACATGTTTATCAATATTATTTTCAAGTATTAAAAAAAATAAATTTCATTTTCATTAATTTTTAATATATAATAATTTTTCTTTTCATTAATTAAAAAATATTATTATATAATTAATATATATACTATATATATATATATTTTTTTTTCATAAAGTTACATTAAATTTATATTATTATAAAATGATTAAAAATCAAATATTTTTTTAAACTATATTTTAATAAATTAATAATTTTTATTTTTTATAAAAATTAATAATTTTTATTTTTATTTAAAATTATATAGTTTTAATAATATTAAAATATAATTAAATTTCATTATTTTTTTTTTTTTTAATATTTAGTCCCACACCAATCAACTAATTTCCATAATCTTTACTCCCTTACACTCTCAAACCCATGAGTGGAACCCAAAAATAAATAAATCAATACACACTTTAATAACGGACTAAACCAAAAATCAATATATGCCCTTTAATAAACATGTAATGTCAATATGTACATAGACTTGTAGATGTTAAGTAGGTAGAAACACATGAGCGAGGCAGTGATTGCGGTGGTTACCACTGATCCAGCTTCACCAGTTACATGATGATGATGCAGCTTCGCCAGATACATGATGATGCTAAAAACATAACGAGAAGCACTCACGCCTTTCTTTCATAGCTAACGTTTTCCAATGAATTAATTGACTTTGGTGACAAGGGGCCGATTAATTAAAAAATGCACGCACGCCAATGAAATTATAAAGCTGGCTAACCTGGCTTTCATGATATGAAATGTGTGAATGAGTAGTGCATCACGGGACTTTTGTTGGCATTGATATTATTTTCTCACAAAAAAAAGTCCGGGTTATGTCAAGAAGATCTGCTGTTTATTCCTACCATGCAGATCCCCTGAATCAACTAATCTAGAATCGTCATTTGGGTATTTATTGAGGCATGTTACTCTTTAGATTTTTGAAGTTTTTGGGCTAATACAGAGCGATAGTGAACATGGAGTGCCAAGGAAAGAACATTCTGGTCACCGGAGGAGCAGGTTATGTTGGCAGTCACACTACTTTGCAGTTGCTGCTGGGTGGTTACAAGGTTGTTGTAATTGATAATCTGGATAACTCTTCAGAAGAAGCTATTACAAGAGTTGCTAAGCTCGCTGGCGAATATGGGGGCAATCTCACCTTCCATAAGGTTTTTCTTTTTAATAATTCTCAAAGCCTTTCTTTTTAATAATTCTCATAGCTTATCTGATGGTAAGCTTTGAATCTTTCAGATCGATTTGCTGCTATATGTTTGATTCCATAGCTATCTAATCCACTGTGAGTTTGCATGTATGCTCTCCCGACATCACTGTTGATTATTGGGCTAACCCCAACCTGTCCTTTCTATTTAGGGGCGAATTAGTGAGCTTTATAATTTGCTCTCCTCCCCACCTCTAGAGAGTGTCATGGGTCATGAGATAGCTGTGAACACAAAATCATGAACTTGTAAACTGTTCGTAACATGGGAAGAACATGGCCGCCTAACACGTTCTGAGCCCTAAACTTTACTAACTCAAAATCAAAACAAAAAATCGTGGCCTAACTCGTTTCCATAATTGGTGAAATGGATTTTTAGTATCTGCTAGTTTATTTGTAATTGAAATTTCATATCATAGTATTTATCATCAGTTGTAATCTCTGTTTTAGAAACAGGTTTCAATTTTGTGGCAAGAGTGCCATGGGTCATGAGATAGCTGTGTACACAAAATCAGGAACTTGTAAACTGTTCGTAACATGGCCGCCTAACACGTTCTGAGCCCTAAACTTTACTAACTCAAAATCAAAACAAAAAAATCGTGGCCTTACTCGTTTCCATAATTGGTGAAATGGATTTTTAGTATCTGCTAGTTTATTTCTATTTGAAATTTCATATCATAGTATTTATCATCAGTTGTGATCTCTGTTATAGAAACAGGTTTCAATTTTGTGGCTTTGTTGGTAATAGGATGGAGATGTAGTCACAATTACTATGATGTTGTTTCCTAATGGCGGGAAAACTATTGTCTGACCAATATCCATTAGTCAGAGATGCTTATGAAGATGTATAGTGTGGTAACGAGTTCTGGTTTAATTGTTATGATCATCAATGGAAAGAGTGGTCATGGCAAAACCTTTTTTAAGCCCAGAAACTTGCAGAAAGCATCACTTTAGACATACTGAATTCAGAAGCTTATTCTTCAATGGACTTTATTTTCCTGCAAGGTCTGCGTCTGTGTATGACTACCTGCATAAATATCAGGTTACTGTATTTTAATCTTTGGTTGATGTCCATCCTCTGCCTCCGGAACGTCAATAATGTGTGTTCTACTTATGGTGCTGTAGGGTGTTGTTCTCTGCAGTGTGCTTGATCTGTATTGGTGTATGGTTTTGGACCCTTTACCTGATCTTCGTCCTATGCTTCAGAGCCTCTGATGATTTACTTTACACTGATATCTGTGTAGATCCTTGCCCTCTTTCATCTGCTTATCCTTGAAGGTTATTGTTTCTGAGCTTTTAACTGAGATCCATCCTTTTGCTTCAGGGACAATGATGATGTACATTCTATTCGATATGTAGATTGTTGCCCTCTGCAATCTTCTTATCCTTATCGGGTTATAGTTTCTGAGCCTTTTCTGATATCCTTATCCTTTTGATGTACAGTCCAATCACGAGTTTGTAACTTTGTGGAACGTTGCCCTCTGCAATATGCTTATCCTTGGCTGAAGAACTGCCGAGATTTACAGTGGGAGCACAGTTCTATCCTTTTTCCTTGGCCTGTCTTCAAGCTCAGGGGGCCACATTTGTTTCCTCTTTATAGCCCCTTTTTGCAACTTTCTGACATGAGGGATATCAGTGATCATTCATATAGATAGTTCATTACCTCCTTTTATGTTTAAATCATATTGCAGAATTCACAGCGACTGTAAAATGTGCCTTGTTAGTGAAAGGGATTCAGACACAAACTATTTTCTAGTTTTCTAGAGCAGGAAGAAACTTAATATGCAAAATAGCACTTGGAAACTTGCATGTGATAGACCATAAAAGCTAAATAAAGAACCTCAGTACAGCCAAAGCTACATACAAATTGGATGGATATGTAGAGATTCATTGCCAAGCATTTTACTCCAGGCAACATTATTAGCTGATTTAGTGTTTGGCCTCCCTAGTTAACGGATGGGACTTCATTCTGTTTCTGCTGTCAGGTCTATGTTGCTAGTAATAGTCCATTCTAGTTGTCTAGTAACAGTCAATTCTAGTTGTCTAGTAATAGTCCATTCTAGTAATTTATTATCTGTCATTCAGTTGGTAGTAATAGTCCATGACAGATAATAAATTGTTTCTTTGGGTCCAATTGTGCTTTCCAGACTCTAGAGTCTCTCGGTTCTTCTTTCTCTAAGGAAACTGGAGCTAAAGTACTTCAATTTCTACTTGAACTCTGTTAAGTGTTACTATCTATAGGAGCTTGCTCACATTCTTGCAATTTTGAATATTATTGATTTTTATTGATTGTTTTTGACAAATTCTAGTTCAAATCTCCATCACCATGGGAGCAGTTGTCTTCCAGTTAATTTATCTCATCATTGGACAGTTCTTGCATGGTGACAATATCCTTACAAGATTATATTTATCTTCAAGTTGTTCTCCAAACAACCCTCTTCAAGTGATTAACTGTCTTCATGTCATGAAAATAATTTGGTCTTTTGTTGGCTAGACTGAGACGACTACAGTTAGGGGATATCACCTAGGCTTGGACACATCTTTGGATCCAGGTTCTTGCATAGTAATCGAGTTCAAAATAATTGTCTTATTATGTTTGTGATGTCACAAGGGGTAAGCTGATTTATCTGCTTTTCCATGTAGCCACATACTAATGTGAAATGAATTTGTAGGATTTAGCAAGGGAAATATATTCGAACTTTCATTAGACTTTTTTGAATTCAAAAGACAAGGAGATAAACAATATGGTTATATGATATGTACTCTTTCAGTAGTAATTGATTTTGAAATAATTGTCTCATTATGTTTGTGATGTTACAAAGAAGATGTCATATCTGCTTTTCTTGGCACACTTTCTTGAGCTAAATTGCTGGCTAGATGAGGAGTGATAATATATAAAAGTCAATCTTTCAGAAGTTTGAAAATCAAGGGCATTCATTGAGTATCATTAACTATATACTATGCTGAGGGTTTTGCTAAACTTTTAGTCATTTCAGGAGCTGATTGTATACTTTTTCGGTCTTTGATTTTTAGATTGATCTTCTGGATAAAGAAGCTATGGAGAAATTGTTCTTATCAACAGAGTGAGTTTTCTCTTATTTTACACTTTTTACTCATGCTTAATTTTGTGATTATCTTTCAATGTATGGCAGTCTCTTGTTGTTACTTTGGCACTTATTTTCCATTGAAACATGCCCTTGAATGTAGAAGGACCAAAGATCTTTGAAATTTTACCGTCTCTGCTATAGATGAAAGAATTGTATATTGGTTGTTCATAATGTAGAATTCTTCTATTTCACCCAACATTTGCTCTTTTCAGCTTGTAATTTTTTTTTATTCATGATCAGGAAATAACAAATCATTACTGCTTCCGTGAATTATTCAAAAGTTTCAAAGCAGCAACAGATGTAGAAAGGAACAAACACCATAAATATTTCAAAGCTGAAATTTAAGTCTTTGTGATATGTACTATCAGATAGGTCACATGCACACACATGCATACACACACACATAGATAAATTTTTTGACAAAATTAAAGACTGAAGATAAAGATAACAGACTAGCTTATTGAAAATAACTTTTCTCATATGAAGAACACTAAAAATAACTTCACCCCTAAAACGTCTGCTTAAGTACAGAACAGTATCTGTACTGCTCATCATAAACTTACTTATTCTTATCTAATCCTATCTAGAAGGGAATGGTCCCTTTGTATGTTTCCCAGCTGCACAACCTTGACAAACTCCTTCATGGTTCATATGAAACTCGGGCATTTCCTTGGGCATTTTGATCTCAAGTGGGGTGAAAAGTCACGTCTCTTCATTACTGGGCCAACTTGAATAGGGGCAGACCTGAGCCGACTTGAAATAAGGCATTTGCAGGTGAGCAAAAATTATAATTCTTGAGGTGAAGAAAAGTGCCATCAAGGGTGATCCAATGGAGGGATAAGCCATCAAAGGAGTGGCTTCTAGGATGGGGAATTAGCCCTAGTTGCACTCTTTAACACTTCAGCACTTAGATTCCCTCCTATATTTATAGTTCTTTTGCTTTTATCTAAGAAATTCCTTTTTCACTTCCACATTGTTCTTTTCTTTGTTGGACGTACTTTTCAGTTTGATTGACATACTCTTGAGGTCATTTGTTGAATAATACTAACTTATATTATCTCATTGATATTACTGTTACAATTTGTCACTTCATACTTGCTAATTATATAAATATCATAAAACCACATAGGTCACAATAGATCAATTCCAATTTCATACATGCTTGAAGGCATCTCTTTTGTCAAATTTATCTCTATTTTGCTTGCCTAAAATGCAAACTTCATAGACACATCTCTGTTACTGAATTGGACACAAACCATAAACCATTTTAAATGTCTTGAAACATGCAAGACTTTGGTAGCTTAAGATGTCTATGCCTATGGTGGCTAAGATGTCTATGCCAATGGTGCTATGATGTCTATAAGTTGTGAAGATTCAAAGTTGTTGGATGCAACTTTATTAAGTCATTTGGCAAGAAAGTTGATCTACCTCAGATCTATGTGGTCATATTTGAGTTACATAGTTGGGATTGCGCTAATATATATGGCAAGTCAAAACGATGTTCAGTGAAAAGTAACAAAGGGTCTCCTTAGGTATGTGAAAAGCCTTAAGAGCTTGAGTATGTGCAGACTCCAGAGTGATGATTTCAAACTGGGTAGATAGACTAGGAGTGAGCAACTTGTATTGGAAAGAGATAAGACACCACAGGTTACTCGTTTAACATTGGATCAGGAGTAATTTTGTGGATTGGTGAGGAGTAATCAACCTTTGCAATGTCTTTAAAGAGGCAAAGTACAAGGCAGCAGTTGGCGCAACATGTGAAATGATATGGTGAAAGAGGCTCTCCATGATATGAACCTTTTACAAACTCAACCCATGCCTCTCTATTGTGACAAGCAGATCGTGATTAAGCTCATGAAAAATCCATCTTTTCATGTGAGGACTAAGCACACTGAGATCTGCCGCCACTTCATTAGGGATTATGTGCAAAAACAAAGAAGTTGAAGTTGTGTGTTGTAGTACTAAAGATCAACTTGTGGACATCTTGATCACCATGGAATCTAGCAAGGAGAAGTTACATAATTTTTGGGAGATGATCGATGGTCATTAAGGGAGGAGAGGGGGAGTGATGTTAATGATACAATGGCCATTTTAGTTGGGCTTCCTACTTTTGTTAAATTTATAAGTATGATTAACTTTAGAAGTGAGCGGCAATTTTAAAGGTGGCAAACCAATTTTTGATTAGAGGATAATCATTGTCATATTTTGTAACAAATATTCTACTGCAAATATGTTTTCCTATCGAAGAAATAGAATACATCCAATTGAGGACATTTATTGGATTCGTGTCCTAAAGGCTAAAATAGGATATGTGTTAAGCACGTTTGATTTAAAAAAGTGTCTTTCTATTGGCATTTTCTCTCTTCTAGCTATAGGGAAAGAGCTTTCATATTTTTTCATCCTGCAGGTGAAGGGTAAAATCAAGATTTGAATGGATTCCAAGTGTTTTGTAGATGTTCAAATTTTTAAAACATTTGGATATTTATGTCTATATTTCACGTTTGTATGTCATTTGTAATTTCTTTAAGATGGGTATCCAATATGGGACACCTTGACCCTGGAAACAGGACATGGGGGACATGCTGTCTGTCTGTCTCTCTACATGCGCACACACTCATATATACAGAGAGAGTGTTTAGATACTTGTATTTCTGTGCCCTCTGTCCTCATGTCATGTGACTTAGGCTCCTATGCAACAGAAATTGACATAGTTAAGATGTGAAAACTCTTATTCTCATGCATTTGTGCTCTGAAAGACTAAAACTTACGATCTCTTTAATGGTCATGTAATCTTTGTGAATGAGTCAAATTCTGCATCTATTTCATGTTCTTTTGATTGTAGTTATACTATGATGTATGACCTTGTAATTAATTAACATATTCTTGGAGAAGGCCTTTGGTTATTGTCTCATCAACATGCAAAAAGAGTACTGAATGTTTGTTCTTTGAAAGGATCTACTTCCTCCTAACCACACACTTCATCCTATACCTTCTATCTAATAGAACTGTTCAAGGGGTGCTCATTTTCTTGTTGGTAGGGAAATAGCTGTGTTCTGACATTATATATGCTTCTTTGTTGAAGGTGGATTGAACTGAAACCTGTTTGTTTTGTAGTTTCTACCATAAGGTATTTGGTTTAGAGGGAAAACAGAGTGCACATCTGATCTGATATTCTCCCAGAACTCATTTATAAAGTTCTTCCTGGATTCTTCATTGTTGCAATCCTATTTATTGACTAATACCTTTTCTTTCTTTATCACTATTTTCCTTTTGAGCATCTAGTGCACATCTTTATTATTCTTTAGTGAGTTTGTTCTTTTCTTCCATGAATGCTTCTGTAGATCTAGTTGCTGTTTTCTTGTGTGGATAGAGCCAAAGGTTGCATACTTCATTTGATGATCAAGTATTTTTCTGGCTATGCTTGAAATTGTTGACCATGGCTAAGGTAAACTTTGGGAAGAACAAGGGGTTTCTTGCTCTTAATTTATTTTGGACACATCACAACTCTGCTTTTCATGTCTTCATGGAGGACGGCTTTATGTATCTATTGAGGTCTTTTAAAATTCCTGTAACATGCAATGATTGTTGTGGAGTCACTGAGATCATAGTATCCAAATTTAAGGCAATTGTTTGCCAGAGCTGATTTTCATGTCTTCATGAAGGATGACTATGTGTCTGTTGAGGTCTTTCAAAATTCCTGTAACATGCGATGATTGTTGTGGAGTCACTGAGATGATAATATCCAAATTTAAGGCAATTGTTTGCCAGAGCTGATTTTCTTTTAAGAAATAATAGATAGGTAATTTGGGACTACCCTTGAAGTTGAGCAGTCTGTTTTGGACTTAAAATTCATTCCTAATGTCTTCAGAGGATTGTACCTATACAAATCTAAACCTGCCAAAAATATATCAAATTTCATGATTGTGGTTAAACAGATTTGGTGGTTCTTCTCAAGGAATTACCTCTTTTATTTAATAATACCTGTACAATCCAGTAAACAGCGTTGTAGAAATAAATTTAATTACACTGGCATCTGTGACATTGATTAATTAAAAGGGGCAAATCCTTTGAAGAGGATCTCTATAATTCAAGGGATTTGGATTAACTGCTTATTATATTAACTTTTAAAAGTTGCATTCCTACACAAAACTTGTAAAAGTATCTACAATTGATTGAAAATTGCAAATTGTGGTCATGATCAACATATATATTATAAACACATTCTCAAGAACATTGGATTTTAAAGTACACTTTGACACCACATCTTTTGCTTTTTTTTTTTTTTTTAAATCTTCTTTATAATTGAAGTGTTGATTGTACTTTTTGTTTACAATGGATAAGTAGTGGGTTCATTTTGCTTAGATATAAAATGAATTTCTCCCTTTTATATTGTAGATTTGATGCTGTCATTCATTTTGCTGGGTTGAAAGCTGTCGGAGAGAGTGTAGCAAAGCCACTGCTTTACTACAAAAACAACATAGTTGGCACCTTAAACTTATTGGAAATGATGATTTCCCAAGGTTGCAAGAAGGTAAGACGGCAATGATCATTTTTTTAGAGATGGATATATATACTCAATTGTTTGTAATAGCTATTTTACTTTCATAGACTGTTAATGAGATGTTGTTGAATTCCTCTATATTGTTTTCTCAAAAGAATATTCATTAATGTTAACATCATTTTCATGTAATTCATTGCATCAAGTCTGAGCTACCATGTATAAGTTTTTCCTTGAATGACTAGTGGATTACAAGAATTTATAATTCTTCAACAATGCAATACATAAAGAAATGATAAGAGACCTTTGTATGTATAATGTCCTTGGTGATCCTCAAATACCTGCTCGAATTAGTTTGTAGTACCAACGTGGCAGAAATTACACAAGTCATGGAGTTCAAGGGTTAAGGATTGTTAGCGCAAAATTTAGTAACTTAGCGCAAAGCCTCGCTAAGCACTCTAGATTAAGGGAAACAATAGGATCAATTACCATTGTCACCTTAACAACTGCTTCTCTGCTGCTTTGTGGTTGGATACTATCCTCACAAGGGAGGCTTCCCCCATAGATCTCGTAGATTAGATAATCCAAGCACTCATAGGAGAAATACCCAACAATGGTTGGGCTAAATAAAACACCCAGGGATAATGTTCAATAAAGGAGGGCTCTGGGCGAGATGAGATGTAATTCCAAGGTAATGATTTCAAATGATCCTATGGTTAAATCTAGGGGGCCTAATTAGCTCTAGAGAGGCTTAACTAGGTTCCCATACATATGCTACCTTTAAATTGCCAATTGCTGATATAAATTAGGGTTTTTAAGCAGCGCTATTTACAACATGCAAAATTTATGACAATAATAACAAAATAACTTAAATTGATGATAAGAAAGAAAGAAACAAAGGCTTTATAATGTTTAAACTTGTAAATAGGTTGCAAAAAATTTTCAATGGCTGAAAAACATAAAACAACTCTAAAACCCTAGATGTCAGCCCCAAAAAGTGGCCGAAAAAATGCATAAAAATGATTTTTTTGTTTTTCCAATTTAGTATATGCAAATCCTAACCCTAGGACTATGAGATTCAAGGAATTTTATGCTATTAAATGCATATTTTGCTGTAATCTAACCCTAATTTACCCTAGTAAGCGTAAAAAATAAAACTTTAGTGTTTTAATTATTATTATTATTTTTTTCTTTTAATAGGATTGACACACTAATAGACTAGTGTTCTCAATCTTGGGCTAATGGAGTCAAAGGCGAGGTCCACGGTTGAGGACTTGTTAATATATTATCAAAAAATCTAGCAGGCCTAGTTCAAAACCTCACTAGGCTGGTGGCAATCAAGCACAGATGAGGCCAAAGTCATGGGATTTCATTGTTGTTGAGAATAGCCACTGACACAACCACAAACAACAGGGGTTTGCAGTTGATAGAGTCAAGGCCAATGTTGCACGAAGCGGGGACGTTTTTTGGAAGCAAAGCATCAGAAGCACCATTTTCCAAAAATTTAGGAAGCGAAGCGTCTACTATATACATATTTTTTAATATATTTTTTTGCTTCTATATTAAAAAAACATCAAAAATACCAAATTAGTTGTAGAAGATATGAAAACATGCATATTTGTAAACAATTCAAGGTAGATACAACATCCATGGTACATCAATGATTAATTATTCAAGCATCAACCATATAGATGCATCAACCATCTAGAATCTAGATTCTTCTTGTCTTGTCTAGCCTTTGTCTCTACGTCAGTTGTCTAGGTATATTTGTCAGCATTGCCCAATTTTGATCAAACTACCTAATCCAAGCCTTAAAACATGGTAGAGAAAGCTTAACATGCTTTATCAATGATTTTGACTTGATTGAAAAGTATCTTTTTGTAAAGGCCATGACAAAGGAGTTCAACAATTAACACCACCAACACTAGTGTACATATAGATTTTGTTGCTCTTGATTAAATGCCAATCACATACTTGTTGAGAAATCTAGGGCACTCAATAAATAACGATTTCTCTTCTTGATAATTGCTTGTGATGCTATTTTTCTTCTTAATCTTATATTCAATTCTTTGTTAGCTTAATAATGTGTTCTTTCATCAAGACAATTACCAAAATGCAGTAATAAAAGAGACAAGTGACACAGTATATAGGCTTCTCTAGCCAAGGCCAAAACCTCTCACCTCTTGAGAGGAAAACCTGATCAAAATTATTCTTCTTAGTTCTTCAATTGATAAGTATCAAGACCATGACACAAACCTTTGAATCTAGTATCCTTCCAAGAATCTTGTCACCAACCTTGATGCTTTGCCTCTTTGTTCTGCATTTCTCACATTGCTTTCCTTGGCTTCCCTAGAGAATCTTGGTCTCTAGGTCTTTACTTCGACCTCCTAGGAAGGTCTTTTTCTAGCTGCCCAGACTTCGCACTTCCCAAAAGATTTTGTTGCCTAGACTTCGCACTGCCCTAGAAGAATTTTTGCTGTCCTAGAAGATTCTGCTGCCCAGAAGAAATCATGTTGTCCTAGAAGAAAGTCTTTTCGCTGGCCCAGAAGACACCCTAATTTCGTATTACCCAAAAGAATCCTCTTTCTTTCTTCGCACTTCTCCTTCTCTTCCTTCTTTGTACTGCTGCTTCTCTTCCTTCTTTGAATACTTCTTCTTGTATCAAGTGAGTTGAGTTCTTGTCTTCAAATGGAGGACTAGGTAGGCTATATATACCCCTCCTTCGTTGCCCTTTAGGCCGACTTGACAGCTGGAGTTAGGCCGACTTGATCTAACAACTTTCTCATCGTTTGTAGGACAACTTGAAGAGGTTTGGTGACAATTTCTTGGAGGATATTTTACATAGATAATATTGACCTTTTACAAAGTGTAACATGACTTCATTTACATGATAATGACTCTTACATTTTATGACTAGATGACAAATAATTCCTAAAGACCCTCAATTGGAGTCTTGACTCAAAAGCAAAATCCCTGCTCATGAAACCCATGAAGCAAGTCAATAAAATAATTTCATTTTTCCTTTATTTACATCTTATTACATAAAATCATATTTACATGTCATTATGAAGATCGAACCTAGTTACACTTTTCAACACTCTCTCTTAACTAGGGAGGTATTCATAATGGTACCTTGGACTTTCTCAATCTGAAGAATCTCTTAAGAAGAATTCGGATTTGTAACTCATTTGTTATAGCATCATACCAACCACATTGTCATAAAGCAAGGCCTTGACTAACAACTCTATCTCTCCACAAAATCAGAGCACAATGCTGGCGAGACCAATGATTTATAGACATACTCATCATTGTCTCTCCTGGAACATACCCTACCTAGGTTCTCTTAGAGTATGTTCCATGAGGACTATTCTTATCTTGGACTCTGCGGTCTTCAAAGAATATCGGTCCTCCACAACTACTCTTATTGTTGGATGCCCTATCTCATTCTCAAAGAGTATCAGATGCCAAATGATTACAAAATCCTCCATTTGCCTTCCCAGGTGAAGAACATAACACCATGTCTATTTCTCTCCTTTTCAAATCAGGAGGATATATTCCATCAAAGGAATGTACTCATTCCATCACAAAGGAATGTACCTAAGCTTCTTGCTTAGGAATTTCCAAGTTTCTTCCAAGTAAGAAACTTCTTTATCATGCTCCATCTTAACTAGGGACTTTCCGCAGCTTCTCTTGTGGAGATCTTGGAACAACCAGCTGCTTGAAGAGCTCCTTCCTTTAATTTCATGAATTTCTTCTTTGTTAAGGTTTCTTCAACTTTGGGGACTTCTACATAGGGCACAGTTCATTCATCACTTTTATTTATGAGTTAGTCATGTCTTCAACTCATGAGAAAGTGATCCATCATATCTTTCATATGTTTTTGCTTCATGTTATTTTGTTTTCATGCCATATTTTTTCAAAGGACATTACATCCTTCTATATGGTCCACCTACATAAGCTCATCCAAATATTAGTTCAAAAATAATCAACGAACATATGAAATCAAGGTTACCTTTACCATGACATCTTCCTTTAAGTATCTGCATCTTGCATGCAAATTGACACATCTCCCATTGATAGCCATTGTAAAGGGTCTCTATCTTTTTCCGACTTTCATCAGAATCTTCACATCTTTCTGGGAGATCTTCTAGTCAAATCTTCTTGGACTTCGGATGTTGAATGCCTTCTATCTTTGTTGCATATCATCACGATCTCGTCCTATCTCTTCACACTTTATTCCTAGGAGCTTCCAATCTTAGTTCCTGATTGTAGTCAATTTCCTCATGATTCATATGAGAACATATTATGTTGATTTCATTTGGTGTGACTTATGCTTTGTTGCAAACTTTCAGAGGAGGAGATCCCTTTCTTTTCTTTGACCATAGTGATCTATATTATGTGCAACCATATGACCTCTACCATATTCTGTGTAAGCATACATACCTCATCTTCCTTTCGGTCATTCAAACTTCCTGTAGCAACTTCATTTGAATGAGGGAACTTCAACTTGCTATTCTTGTGATGTCATCATACCTTCATTCTTTGAATCCCACGAGATGGAATTCCTGTTGAAAACCTTTTGCTCCCTTTCTTGATTAGTGAATCCTCTAATGAGAATTCCATCAGAGAGACCCGAGGGTGTTTCATATCCTCACCCGACAAATGTTTTTCTTTATAGATTTTGTACGATGACTCTAGTCTATGATGACCTTCATTTCTTTTTATACATATCATTGAGGTTTCCTAAGAGCTTCCTATTCTATTGTAAATTATAAGAGTTATCCCAGACATACTTTCTTTTTCCCATGTCACGAGCTTTTACTTCCAATGCTTCCATCATGATGCTATGTTGATGTATTCTATCCTATCTATAATTTACAAGTGAAAAGTACCTTCTTGTGAGGAAGATCATCTTAGTCATAATAGAGATCTTTTACTTCTTCATTCCTCAGTTTATTAGACTCAGGTTCTTTCACTTCTTTGGTGATGTGGGCTTCTTCCCTATTTCTCTTGTCCTTACCACGTTTAGGACAATCTATTTTATAGTGCCCTAGTTCTTGACATCCATAGCATCTTACTTTATCCTCATTCCTCCTTTCTTTTGAGGACCAAACCTTCCAAATTTTCCTCTCCTTGTTGTAGCAACATATGCTTGATTTTGCTCACTTGGTCCAACATCAAGCTTTGCCTTCAGTATTGTTTCGTCAATCTTTTATAGAGTGACCATAGATCTTGAAATGGAGTAGTGTCTTTCTTCCCATATAAACTTGAAATGACGTTACCCCATTCCTCTGGTAGTGCATTCAACACCATTGTGGTCATCTCACTATCAAACATTACTTCTCCTAATTCTTGTAGTTGATCCTGAATTTCTAATATCCTTGTAAAGTATGAGGCTATTCCATCTTCCTTTGATATCTTTAGTTTGTAGAGTTCTTGCCTTAGAGAAATTACTTCTCCCGCAGTACTTACCGAAAACAACTCTACCAATTTGTCATATATAGCTTTTGCTATTTCCAACTTTGATACGTATGGGATTAGAGAGTCTTTTATAGATTATCTAAGAATCCTCTGGGCTCTCACTTCTCCCTTCATGTATTTAGCATGTGCTTGAGTATCTTCCTTCGCAGGTTTTGTTACCGATCCTGTGATGTGATTCATTACCTCATTTTCAATAAGATTCAGGTCTGTCCTTTTCTTCCATGCAAGGTAATTTGCATCCCCAACCAATTTATTGCTTTCCTTGCAAACAAACATTTTAATATTATCGGATGTAGTCACAGACTTACTCGAGAGGTTGTTGTTTGCTTCCTCCCTGATGTTAAGAGAGGATCTGCTTGTTGTTGATGAGAGAGAGCTTGATTCACGATCCTTCTTAAGTGTTCTATTCTTCCTTTAATTTGAAGAGCTTTGACTTCTTCGAGTGATGATCTCAGAAGGGATTCTAGGGTTTTTAATCTTTCTTCTTGTTTTCCTTCTTGAAGATGACTTCAATATAGTAGATGTAGATCTAGGGTTTCAAATTAATGAAGATCTAGATTTCTTTCTTGGAGTACTTTGACTTGCTTCGATCTTTCTTTGAAGTTTGTCTCTTATGTGTTCACTTGCCTTGACTGCCCTTTCTTGTCTTCAAAACCTAAGCTCTGATACCATGTTGAGATATCTAGGGCATTCAATAAATAACAATTTATCTTCTTGATAATTACTTGTTATGCTCTTTTTCTTCTTAATCCTATATTCAATTCTTTGTTAGCTTATTCATGTGTTCTTTCATCAAGACAATTACCAATATGCAATAATAAAAGAGACAAGTGACACAGTATATAGGCTTCTCTAGCCAGGGCCAAAACCTGTTACCTCTTGAGAGGAAAACCCGATCAAAATTCTTCTTCTTAGATCTTCAATTGATAAGTACCAAGACCATGAGATAGACCCTTGACTCTAGTATCCTTCCAAGAACCTTGTCACCAACCTTGATACTTTGCCTCTTCGTTCTGCTTTTCTCACACTGTTTTCCTCGGCTTTTCTAACGAATCTCGGTCTCTAGGTCTTTACTTCGACCTCCCAGAATAGGTCTTTTTATAGCTGCCCTAACTTCTTACCTCCCAGAAGATTCTGCTGCCCAAACTTTGCATTGCCCCAGAAGATTCTGTTGCCCATAAGAATTTTCGCTGTCCCAGAAGATTCTGCTACCTAGAAGAAATTTTGTTGTCCTAGAAGAAAGTCTTTTCGTTGGCCCAGAAGACACCCTAATTTCGTATTACCCGGAAGAATCCTCTTTTTTTCTTCGCACTTCTCCTTCTCTTCCTTCTTCGTACTGCTGCTTCTCTTCCTTCTTTCACACTTCTTCTTGTATCAAGTGAGTCAAGTTCTTGTCTTCAAATGGAGGACGAGTTAGGCTATATACACCCCTCCTTCGTTGCCCTTTAGGCCAACTTGACAACTAGAGTTAGCCCGACTTGATCTAGCAACTTTCTCATTGTTTGTAGGCTCGACTTGAAGAGGTTAAGTGACAAGTTCTTGGAGGATATTTTACATAGATAATATTGACCTTTTACAAAGTGTAACATGACTTCATTTACATGATAATGACTCTTACATTTTATGACTGGATGACAAATAAATCCTGAAGTCTCTCAATTGGAGCTTTGACTCAAAAACAAAATCCTTGCTCATGAAACCCATGAAGCAAGTCAATAAAATAATTTCATTTTTCCTTTATTTACGTCTTATTACATAAAATCATATTTACATGTCATTATGAAGATCGAACCTAGTTACTCTTTTCAACAATACCCTCATACATGATATAATCTAATGGAATGCCACAATCCCATTGATCTTGAATTCCTGAAAACTCGTCTTCTGAATTTTGAATAGGATATGAAATTCTATTTTCTCCATATGAGGCTGGAAACACTCTCAAACATCCAAGTCATTTCATGGTAATGTTAAAATTTAAGTTAAAGGATGAAAATGAAAGATAAAGGAGAATGTCACTTTTACTTGAAGAATTTAACACTACCATGAGGGAGCATCTAGGAAGCATCAAGGGAGCAACTTGGGAATGTCCAATAAGCCCCAACCCAACTTAAGTCGTAGAAAAAATTTAAAGAGAAAAATTTAGAAATTGGGCCCTTGTGGAACCGCCCCTCTTCCTCTGGACCCGCTCGTGATCCGCATGCATCCGTGCCTGAACCTCCATGGATCTGTAACTGATTCTTTTTTGGATTTGCAGATTGGGAATCCGGAACCGCAGATGGGCTGACATGGTTTTGGATTTCTAGGAATCGCCTCAAAATGGCGGAATTGTAGATCCGATTTTCGAATTTGCGGTTTCATTGGAGGATTGCCCAAGGATCTATATGGGACACGGTTTCAACCTTGGATCGTTGGGCGTCGGAGGAAGGATCGTGCAACATTGGTGAGGGTTGTGTGAGGTAATGGTCAACGGTGTTGATAAAGTCAGCATCAACAAAAATCGGTGGCAGCCCTGAAAGCATCATTTCAGAAAAATCAAAAACATCTTCCTCTACCTTACCTCCAAATTTCTCAAAGATTCAAAGAGGCTCAAGAAGAGCAAGAAAAGCAAACACAACAAAAATAATGTTATGTTACCTAGGGCCTCAATAAGCAAAAACCCTGGTCTTTCTAGGATAGAAACTTAAACACCATTATCATTTGGTTGATGGATTTTGCACTTGTCTGTTTTGATTCTTAATGAAGGTGAACATTGAAGCTATTGTGCATGAGAAATAATCCAATTTCCTCTAGTTTCTCCAACAAACTGTAGCTCAAGGGATATGTTTGAGTGCAAGGTCTTCTTGGTAGTGTTGAGAAAAGTATAGGACTTAGGGTGCTTCCAAACCTCACTTTCTTGGAAAATTCATTGAATTCCAATTTTATCACAAGGGGGCTGCTCTTGCTATTTCAAAACTGTATTAAAAAATAATTGTTTTTATCAAAGTAGGATTTGTTACATGCCAAAAGTGGGTGACCCAATATGAGGATTTTTCTCCTAGATTTGTCTTCAGCCAACAATGATCAACCTTTGACAACCACCAATGTAGATGATATATTGTGCCATTTGATCTCTACTCGCTAAGCTAGTCACATGTTCCCTCACCCATCTGTCGAGTGCGTATGTTTGAAGGTGGGCCATCCAATCGTAAAGGTATGTTTTTCATTGTGTAATCAAGTGCTTATGCTTGTTTTTCCTTGGGCACTTTGTGCATGGATTATTGGGTGACTTGGAAGGAGGAGGGGTTTTGCCTGTAGTTTTGTTCCCTCACCTAAAATGGGCGGGTTAATCCTCAATCCTAGTCCTGTTGGATCTCCCTTGTTGGCTTATAGCTTTAGGAAGGGCACTACTTGAGAAACCCTGATTTTAGTAGAACAATTTCATTTTCCTATTTCACATTTTTCACTCCCCTTCGCACATTACAAACCCTATTTTATCATCTTCCCTCTCTAGGTCCACATGTCCATTGGGTCCACAAGGCAATGGTACACCCCCTCCCCTGGTCCACATGTTTGGGTCGGGCTTGGAAATGTTGCCCCAAAGGTTAATGCAACTAAAAAAAGGTTAAAGCATATCATGGCCACAAGCAAGAAACAAAAAGAAAATATTATAAAATGCAAAAGATGGCTGGGACATTATATTAGCACGTGGGAAAAAGCCAATCATGAGCTCCATCACCTTGGTTCCTAGGGCCCCATGAGTGCCCCGACATCATTAAGGAACTCATGGACGTCCCAACTCCTAGTGGGCAATGAATTGCCCCACCTTAAGGGGGTAATAATTGCTTCTATCATACATAGCATGCTCTCATCTCTTGGAACCTCGAGCAGTAATACAAAGAAAAATCAAGCAAAGGAAAAAAGAAAATGAAGAAGGGTGGAAAAACAAAGGCCAGGGTAATTCATGTATCCACGATTGCTTCCTCCTATGTCTGTACACCTAAATATGTGGACATCCCTCACCATCACCACCCTTAAACCCATGGCATTTGGCTTTGAGACCCTTTGTCCCTATCCATTCCATCATTATTCACATGGCCCCTATCAATTGAAGGATGTACCTTGGACCTGTCTTACCCCTTAGGGGCTGGGAACACCTAATAGGGTTGTTTATTAGCTACACCTACTTAGGGAGGTAACACTATTATAAGCTTAAAGCCCCAAATTTGGAATGAAAGCCTATTATGAAATCTCATTTGTGCTCTTGACTAACAATCTCGGTTCACTTAGATGCACTAATGAATTATTGTCCCTAATGGTGAGGAAGTGCATTGGCTCTTATATGTAATTGGTAGGTGGTTTTGTCATGGGTTGGGCAAGTTAACTGGGGCCTAAGCCCACTAGAGGATCATATTTACACTTATTGGGGATGTGTTGAGAGCTATGGGACTCCATCATGTGTCTGAGCATCATTTCATGCCATGGGCACCCTCAACACTTTCAACAATTTGTTCATTGGCCCACATTATTCACGAGATGATGCACTTGAACCAGTGTGACTCAACCGACTTAGCATGATCATGGAAGCTAATCCAAGGCCCAGAAGAGGTTTGTCTCAACCTTGAGACATGGGAGGGCAAGCACCATCATCAAAGCCCTCATTTGGAGCATGGTACACACTTCTTTCATTTGGAGACCCATGGGACCAATAGATGTGCCCCAAACCCACTTTGGGGCCCCACATGATGACTTGCATGGAAAATTAGGGGCCATCTCCTAATTCATCTTTATTCGAGCCCTCTCTCTCGTCATGGCACTTAGAGGACTCAATGTGGCCTTCCAACAACCCTATATCATCATGACATCATCAACTCGGCATGCATATGGATGGCTAAATCAAAATTTATGAAAACTACCTAGTTAGCTTGTGACCAAGGCTTGTTTCTTGCACATTATTTTATAGTTTTGGGTGCTCATTAGGCTAATTTGATTTAGAGAGACCCACATAAATAGAAGAGCCTCATTTGTGAGAACTCATCATCATCACTTGGGATTTTCGGCCCTTTTAGGCAATTCACACTTTTTCTCTTGGCATCTTTGGAGTATCTTGGATGCACTATGATATTTGGAGCTGATTTTTGATATTGGCTTGGAGCTACTTCTTGAATATGGATGGATATATTGCATGACTATTTTGTAAATTCTTTTGTTGATGAAATCTTTCTTTGCAAATTGCCTAATGTATGTAATTGCTGCGACTAGAGTAAGTGTTATTGTACTCTAATTTTGTTGAAAATCATTTTGAAAGTTATTTGGTTGGCTCTTGCATATGTTATTCATGGTATAGCATTCAATGGATGCTCCTATTGATGAAATGTTATTTTTCTTCATGAAACTCGATATTCTAATAGTAGGTAATCATTGAAAGGTGGTAGCTAGGGCATCATCTTTTAGCCTCATTGAAGACAAATTTGGCTTATCTAATGCATCTAGGACTCCATAAACCTAAGGGAGAAGGCACTGACCTAAGTCGTTTGGTGATCAACTTCTCTTTCTTCATCTTTTCTCTTCTTTAAATTTTCGGCCTTCTTGTTGCCGTGCTTACACACCTAAGTTAATGTGGGAAAAATCCTCAACTCCACTAGGTGTGGCCTTGGTGGCAAAGCTCAGAGAAAGGGCTGTCACCTAATCCCAACCCTCTCTGTCTAGGCTCTCTCCTAGCTAAAGCCAAGGGGGGTGGACCCTAAGAAAGATTTCTAAAGAAAAGCTTGTTAAACTAACAAGTTCTAGGAGATAGTTAATAGGTGAGTTAAAACATCAACCATTCAACACATTAGGATGCAACTTGAAGCAAATAAATGAAGGATTTACAAGTACAAGTAAACATGAGCATTAACATCAAAATATGATTAAACCAATATAGATATCCTGCATGGAAATGTGAGCAGACCAATGCCAAATAAAATCTTTCAAGGAAACAAATATATGCTAAATGAAGTACTTGCAATTAATGAGGATAACTTCAAGCTACAACAAGACCAATGAAATGGACGCTGCAAAACAAACTTTAGTGAATCAAACCAAATTTGAAAGGGAAAGCACTAAAATGAAATTGAGAACTTGCAAATTAAAATTACTTGTTCTTTAACAATGAAATATTGCTCAGAGACAACAATGATTTAAAGCTTTAAACTTCATCAAATGAGCATGAGTAGAGTACAAGAGTGTGTCTAAAGTGCTTGCAAGTAAAAATGATGTAAATGCTTTCTAAATCTATTGCGTGTACTTGAGAAAGATTTCTAATAATTCAATAAGATGCTAACTTTCAAATGCATGCAAATAAGAAACTTCCAAAATCTGTTGTGGTGCTTGTGTGCCAAATGTGTTCTTGGTTGATTTTAGTTAATGCCTATTCTAGGTTGATTTCTTCTCCTCAACTCCTTTAACTTGCTAAGTACTAGAGGTGAGTTGGAAGAAGGCTAAGACGAGGGGGCACTAGTCCATCGTTAATGATACCCGCCTAGTTCTTCAAGCAATCTGCATGCCTTCGCTCCTACAAGGGGACTAAGCCACAAAAGAGAACTGCGAGGTTATACGTTTTAATCCTTCATCCAAACTCAAATCAAGGAAGTTGAATGAAAGTTAGCGGAAGATTGTCCTAAAGTTCTATAAACCAAGCTTATGCTTGGAAGATAATTTTAGAAGTGCAAATAGTGATGCAAAGATGTGACTTGCAAGTAAAATAATGTCTGAAAGTGTGAAATGCTTCCAAATTGTTTCAAGTAAATATTTTCATTCACAATTAAAGCAATGAGATACTTGGATAAAAAATGGAAGTAGAACTTAAAAGATGCCAAGAAATAGCTGCAAATTAGGTGTTAAAATCAGCAAATTAACATGAGATATGGAACAACATTGGCATGTGAACATGATCATGAATAAAAACTATGAAATAAGGAATGAGAGGAGACATATATCAACAAGAAAATAAGTTATATCAGCTGCCAGATCTAAAATTGCTCCAAAAGGACAATGTAAAGGAAGGAATTGAGTTACCAAAGTAGCACAATTAAGATGGTGAAATTGTTAGATCTATGGCATGAAAAAAAATGAGAATAAAATGCAGAAAATTAAACCAACTTAAACAAAATTCAGATTGCACACATGCAAAGGATCCTCTCCCAAAGAGAGAGGGGTGGGATGCCAAGAGGATAATTCTCAAGCTCCCTCTAAACTTTTTATTTTATTAAAATGAAGAAGCCCTCTAATGGAATGAGGACTTTGATCTTTGAGGGAGTTTACAAAGAGCTCAAAGAGCAATACTCCTACTCAAATAAACTAAATGAAAATGGAAGAACAATTACAAATGCTTGTAGCAAGCTACAAAAAAAGCTCCAAATGGGATACTTCGTTTTCTTCAAAGCGTATAATTTCTCAACTCATGGATCTTCAAGAGGAAACTCCTTGCAATGGAAGATGAGAGATGAGGAAAGGCTTATAAGAAAAGGAATTGGTGGACAAGAAGGCTCCAACAATGTGTTTCTGATCTTCAAGCAATATTCTCCTTCATATGAAACCCTACAATTCTCCTAGAAGTCTGCACAAGGCAAGAGAGAATGACAAGTTAGATTAATGGTTATTCACAAATGGTAGTATATAAGTATGTAACAAATGCATGCAACAAGAGAAGGAAGAAACTTCTTCTATTGCTCAAGCTAGGGAAGGCAAGACCTTTCCACAAGCTCTCAAAAGCTAGATAAATTCAACTAAAGCATACATGTTAGATCAAAAGAGAGATTTGAATTTAAGTTTATGATCTTAGCAAGCTAAAGTAAAGAAAAACCCCTTCTTTGATTTCGTTTGATAAGGTCCTTGAGATAACTTGATATGGGTCCTTCTACTCTTGTCTTTGAAAGTGGGTTTTTCTATATGAAGAGTTACCCACACACTCAAACTCCTTCAACAAATCGTTAGATTTCTACACACTTTGAAAAGATGTTAGCACTAACAAGGGATTAGATTGTACAATGGAGGAGAAGGCTAGAGATTCAACTGAGAATCTTCTAGTGTTCTTCTTCTTAGAGTATTTCTCTAATCCAAAAATTATGCAAGGTAACTTACTTACATTAATCCAAAAAAAGGGCAATGTGGATTCTAACACAATCTAGAATCCATGTAGAAAATAAAGTATAGAGTTTGAAGTAATATCACCTTCCAATCATAGAAGGAGAACACCAACGCAAGATTGAACCCCAAAGTCTTTTATTATATCATGAAAGAAGTGAATACAAATTGCAGTAGAGTCTCCTCAAGCACAATAGCTCGTTCCAAGATGATACAATAGGAGCCCATGGCTCATTTAAATGAGAGAATGGGAGAAAATCCCATTGTAAAATGCAAGTGACAAGTGGAGAAGTTGACAATCCCAAAAGCCAAAACGAATTTGCAAGTAGCACCAAAACTGTCCAAGTGTAAACACTGCTGGTCATGTGTGAAATTGACTTGCTGTAGGTGGCACCCAAAAGACCAATGTTGTTCCTCCTCTAGTTGGTGCATATTCCCTTTGAGACAAGTGTGTAATTTTGTTGAGATAAGTGGGAGCAATACCCCACTAAATTAGCAACCAACCAAATGCAATGAAACTCTGCAAAACGTGTATCAAAACAGACCTGTGTGTAGTTGTAGGAGACTCTTGTACTATTGGAGTAGACTATGCGTGGAAGAGCTATGCATATTTGCTAAGAATCACGTGTAGCCAAATGGGGATTTGGTGGAGACAAACCCACAAAATTTTCTGCTTAAATTGAACTTTGGACCATTCCCAAATCTGTATGTATCAAGGCAATTTTTTTTATGCTGCATGTAGCCTCATAACTGCAGCTGCATGTTCTTCAAATTTGGCATGTGCGTTTTATCCTTTGTTGGCAATATGTGTCATGGCGGGGTGAGGTGCGTTGATCCAGGAGGATCTCGTTAGATCAGTTACACAGGTTCAGTGTCATCGTCAGCAATTCAGTCCAGTGTCGTTCAGTTTCGATAGTGTTGTTTATGGTTCAGGTTGTTCAGGTGATGTCAATGGTTTTCATGGTGATATGGTTTTGTACCTGGCTGTCGACATGTGGTTGTCGTCAGTCCCGTCAGGATTTGGTCGTTGACATGTGTTTGTCGTCTGCCTTGCAGGATTTGGGTTTCGACATGTGGTTGTCTTCTGCCTTCGCAGGATTTGGGTGTCGACAAAGGTTTGTCATCGCAAATGTAGCTTGTGTCGATGATTTGTATGTGGGTGAATGTCACTTTGTGACAAATGGTTGTAAACGGGTTTTGATGAACAAACTATGTATTAAAACCTTAAAACTACATCTAATCCATCAAACCTAAATCCATACATTAAATTGTTAAAACCTAAAGTCTAAACCCTAATCCTAACCAAAACCTAAACGCTAACCTAATCTTAAGTCTACACCACACATTACGCTAACTCCTAACCTAGCGGACGATATTGCAATACCAACATAAACCCTAAATATATGGTCATTACCCTCTCGACTTATTCAAACTACATTACAAAAACATTGCAAATAACATATATTAGTCGTAAACCGCCAGGTCTGACCGCGCGGAGTCCCTAACCGCAGTGGGTTCATGTGACTGGATGGGTATCAGATGTCGGGTTATGTTAACCACCGGATTAGAAACCGTGCGGGGAGTCAACCTTGACAATGGTAATGTGAATAGGCAACAGAGTTAACTGTAGCGGAATAAGCCATCGGGCTTGGTAACCGCATCAGAAACTGTGGTAATGTGAACAGTTAGATAAGCCGTCGGGGTTAGCAACAAAGTAGACTGCGGCTTGTGAGCGGAGTTGATAACAGTTGGAGCGCTGTTAGCCAAGACCACTGGGGATCAATGCGGAGGTGGCAGCTTGCAGTTAGACCGCGACTGTCACATGTGGGCGGTCAACCTCCTCCACCCGGTCAGCAAGCCGCCAACGGTTTTTGTTTTAATATATGGTTTTATTTGGGTTTTATTGCAATTTTGGTGCAACAACTAATGCGATGACCAAACAACCCTATCCTAGGTGTCATTTCATGACTAGACCAAGACTCAAACAACCCCAGATTGCAGCTCGTTCATCCCAAATTCAACTTGAGGAGGTTTGAGTGTACTTGTAGGCTTTTAAAAAGGTAGTTTGCTCATTGAAGTGCATTAGAGTGGCTTTGAGTTTCATTTGCAAGTTCTGGAGGGATAGAGGCTATTTTGTTTTCAGTGTAACAGGAGCATCGGGAGTTGGAATTGGGAACCGTGACAGGCGTTGGAACGTTGGTTCAGAGAGCTTCCTTATGACAGTGACCAAAAGTGCGTGCGTGCACATTTAGTTTGGTCAATTCTCTGTGTAATCGATCTCCTTGGTTTCAATCCTAATAAAGCGGTCCCCCATCTTGAAAGCGGACCCGGAGACGTAGTCCACCAGGGATGAACTCCGTAGTCAATATCGCTGTCTGGTATCGTTGTGTATTTGTTGTTTTCATTACTGTTTTGCATCTTACTTATGTTTTATCAGCTGTCGTAAAGTCTTTCTTCTCAAGCAGTTCTTTCGGTTTCCACACTTTCAGTTAGCATTCGATTCATAAATGGCATAATCAATTCTACTTCAATTTTAACATATAATCATTTCAGATCATATAATTTGGTATCAGAGCAGGTTGCGTTTGTAGAATTTGCCATTGAATGTTAATCAGGTCAAAGTCGCAACGTGGAGAAGGAATCCTTGAGCAGATTGATCTAGAGATTGGAAAGCGATGAGTCGTTCATAAGTTGACCATGACAGGATCTGATGTAGGTGACAACCCTGAAACTAAGATGAGTGATGAACAATGTCAGCAAGCAATTTTGACTATGCAGCAAATGTTGGGAGAACTTTATGAAGACAAGAAGGCGAGAGATGCAACTTCTTCTTCAAAGACATCGAAGAAGGACAAAGGTAAAGGCAAGGCTGATAAACCACCTTCACCTCCATCATCTCCATCATCATCATCATCATCTTCTTCTTCCAGTACAGAATCTGAAACAAAAAAGAAACCTAAGAAAACATCTCTTTTAAAACTTGATGTAAAATTTGAGTTACCTATTTATGATGGCGAAATGAATCTTGAAAAGTTAGATAACTGGATTAAGCTGTTAGAAGTGTATTGTCGTATTCAGAACATTTCTGACGATAAAACGAAAATTCTGTTAGCTACACTTAGAATGGGGGGAAGAACTTTAATCTGGTGGGAAAGTAAAACTCAAATAAGCGAAAAGGAAAAGTCATCTCTTCATGGTCTAAGTTTTTAAAAGCTCTTAGGAAACAATTCTATCCTTTAGGATACATGCAACAAACTGTTATTAATTGACAATGTTTGAGGCAAGGTAAAGGGCAGAGTGTTCAGGAGTTTCTCAGGAGTTCAGAAAGAAAGCATTGCCGCTTGGTATTTCATTGGATACATGTGAAACTTTGTGAAAATACATCGGCAATTTACATTCATATTTGCAGCGTACATTATTGATGTTTAATCCTGATGATTTTGATGAAGTGTGTGTTCAGGCCATACATATAGAATCAGGTGGCAGACCATTCAAGTTTTCGCGGCAATCGTCCAAAGAGTTGCAAATCAAAGATTCCAATGACAGTAAGGGGAAGAACAATTCGAAGAGAAAGAAATCAGTGATAGCTCAGAAGGAAAGACCTACTTGTTCTCATTGCCAGAGAATTGGTCATGATGAATCTAAGTGTTGGAAACTTCATCCAGAACTTAAGCCAAAAAAGTTCCTTAAGGAGAAGATGAAAAGAAGGAAATTGCAACAGTCCAGCAAGATCTAGGTTCAGATTTAGGTGATGAAAGGAGGATAACTACTATGGTTACGACAGGTAAAACTTATGAAATTAGTTCAAGTTCGAATACTATTGCATCTTCATCAAACATAAATCTTTCAAATGAGGATAAAAGAGTTGAATTGTTTAACATAAGGATAACTTCTAAGCACACAAAGATAGATACAATATTTGACAGTGGATCACATGCCAATCTAATATCTGAATATTTAGTTAAGAGTTTGGGTTTGGAAACATGGAATCATCCAAGACCTTACCCATTAGGATGGCTAAATAAATCAACTCAGATAAAAGTCACAAAATAGTGGATTAAGATTTGCCATTATAGCCAATTACACTGATGAAGTGGAATTAGATGTGGTTCCAGTAGACATATGTGAAGTTGTCTTAGGAAGCCCTTATCTTTATGATCGTGATGCAGTATTTTACAGGAGAGAGCATAAATATCACCTTAAGAAAGATGGAGTTGAATTTATTGTCAGGGCACATCAAAACAAAAATCACTTGAATTTAGTTGTTGCTAATCAGATGAAGCGATTAATAAGTTCAAATAAAAGATTTGTAATCATGTGTGTAAAGGAACAACATAAGAATCAACATGATGTTTGTTCAAGTTATGTGTCTCAACTTAAAGATAGTTTGATCATAAAGAGGTAGAAACTTTTCTAGTTCTATTTAAAGAAACCAAACATCTTACTCATAAGCAGGGAATACAACATGAATTACATTTTGTGCCTAAAATTCCTCTTCCTAATGTCAGAATGAATCAATTCAGTTCAAGTTTGGAAATTAACAATTACAGAGATGCAGTTTAGTATTGGGGAAAGACAGTGTTACATTCCTCCTGTATTGTGTCACCATTTCATGTTTCAAACAGTTTGGAAGCCTCTTTTCAAGTGGAGAGGAAGCCCATTTGTTTTCATATCAAAGTCTTTTCTAAAGCAGTGTTAAAGTATCTAAGGGAAACTTATGCATCAGGGGAAAGTGCTAATCAATGGAAACATCATTTAATGAATAAGGAAAATGTTATAGATCTAACCCAGAAATATAGCTCTGATACCACTTGTTATAGCTCTGATACCAATTGTTGTAGCTCTGATACCACTTGTTATAGCTCTGATACCACTTGTTATAGATCTAATATGAAAATATACGACAATGCAAATAAACCCAGAAATAATATGAAATGATTATTTATTGATCAAACCCTTAAAGTAGGGCAACACCATACATTCACTCCTTAAGGAAGGAGAACACTCCACAAGCCATATGCTTGTTCATACAATAATCCTTGACTATTCCTTGACCATATTTCTTGACATCCTCCATGTGGAGTCTCTAGCCTCTATATAGCCCTCATACATGCAATACCATGGATCATTACCATGGTTCCCTCATACCATCCACTAATACCATGGGCCCATTACATTATTACTAACTACTTGTGGTCCCTTACATGATATGGGTTAACCACCTTATTTATTACTATGGCCCATCCCATTATTACATTATTACCTTGGGTACCTCCCTTTGTACCCCATATTACACCCCCTAGGTATATAACAGAAAAAGTGATTCAAACAAATCAACAACTAATTCAGTACTCTCAAAATCAAACTAAGTTGCAGCAGTTTTCACCTTACAGTTTGATGGGTTTATGGCAGCAAGTTCACTTTAGTAATCAAGAAGCAGGAAAGTATGTTAAATCAAGTAGCTGGTTTGATGTCAAGAATATCTTTGATTGTCTCTATCATTCCGCAAAATAGATTGTTATACATGTCAATGGTATTGAAAAATATCTTGTAGAGACTGTTTTCAAAGATGATTATGAATTACTATCTCATGATATTTCGTGGAAAGAAATCAATTGCCATGCTTATAACAGGTTGTTTAACCATCGTCGCAAGTTGTACATACTGTAGATGGAGGGAATAGGTCATCGATTCAAAATGTGCCATGGTCAGCATCATCAGGGTCATCACTTGTAGGTGATTGATTGAATGTATTGGTACATCATCAAGACAAGGTGGAAAGTGAGGGAGCTCTACCCTCATTTACTATCTGTTTAGTCAAACTTTTGTGGTCCAAAAGCTTTCAAGTGGAGAGGATTGATCTAGGAGGATCTCGTCAGATTAGTTACACAGGTTCAGTGTTGTCGTTAGCAATTCAGTCTGGTGTCGTTCAGTTTCGACAATGTTGTTTATGGTTCAGGTTGTTGAGGTGATGTCAATGGTTTTCATGGTGATATGGTTTTGTACCTGGTTGTCGACATGTGGTTGTCGTCAGTTCCCCTAGGATTTGGTCGTTGACATGTGTTTGTCGTCTGCCTCGCAGGATTTGTGTTTTGACATGTGGTTGTCTTCTGCCTTCGCAGGATTTGGGTGTCGACAAAGGTTTGTCATCGCAAATGTAGCTTGTGTTGATGATATGTATGTGGGTGAATGTCACTTTGTGACAAATGGTTGTAAACGGTTTTTGATGAAAAAACTATGTATTAAAACCCTAAAACTACATCTAATCCATCAAACCTAAATCCATACATTAAATTGTCAAAACCTAAAGTCTAAACCCTAATCCTAACCAAAACCTAAACCCTAACCTAATGCTAAGTCTACACCATACATTACCCTAAGTCCTAACCTAGCGGACCATATTGCAATACCAACATAAACCTTAAACCTATGTTCATTACCCTCTCGACCTATTCAAACTACATTACAAAAACATTGCAAATAACATCTATCAGTCTTAAACCGCCAGATCTAACTCCGCGGAGTCTCTAACTGTAGCGGGTTCATGTGGCTGGATGGATATTAGACTGTCGAGTTATGTTAACCACCGGCTTGGAAACCGTGCGGGGAGTCAACCTTGATAGTGGTAATGTGAACAGGAAACATAGTTAACCATAGCGGAATAAGCCGTCGGGTTTGGTAACCACATCAGAAACTGTGGTAATGTGAACAGTTAGATAAGCTGTCGGGTTTAGCAACAGAGTAGATTGTGGCATGTGAGTGGAGTTGATAACTGTCAAAGTGCTGCCAACGGAGACTGCCGGGGATCAACGCGGAGGTGGTAGCCTGCGGTTAGACCGTGACAGTCACATGCGGGTGGTCAACCTCCTCTGCCCGGTCAGCAAGCCGCCAATGGTTTCTGTTTTAATATATGGTTTTATTTGGGTTTTATTGCAATTTTGGTGTAACAACTAATGCGATGACCAAACAACCCTATCCTAGGTGTCATTTCATGACTAGAACGAGACACAAACAACCCCAGATTGCAGCTCATTCATCCCAAATTCAGCTTGAAGAGGTTTGAGTGTACTTGCAGGCTTTTAAAAGGGCAGTTTGCTCATTGAAGTGCATTAGAGTGGTTTTGAGTTTCATATGCAGGTTCTGGAGAGAGAGGCTGTTTTGTTTTCAGTGTAACAAGAGCATCGGGAGTCGGAATTGGGAATCGTGACAGGCATTGAAAAATTGGTTCAGAGAGCTTCCTTATAACAGTGATCAGAAGTGCCTGCGTGCACATTCAGTTTGGTCAATTCTGTGTGTAACTGACCTCCTCGGTTTCAATCCTAATAAAGTGGTCGCCCATCTTGAAAGCGGACCCGGAGAAGTAGTCCATTAGGGACGAACTCCGTAATGAATCTTGCTGTCTGGTATTGCTGTGTATTTGCTGTTTTCATTACTGTTTTGCATCTTACTTATGTTTTATCAGCTTTTGTAAAGTCTTTCTTCTCAAGCAGTTCTCTCGGTTTCCACATTTTCAGTTAACATTCAATTCATAAATGGCATAATCTATTCTACTTCAGTTTTAACATATGATCATTTCAGATCATGCGTCCATTTCCAACTCACTTTACTTTATACTTTAGGTTCTTCACCTTTAAAGTAAATAAAAGTTGAAATTTTTTGCCATACATGATGTCTCATGAATTTGACGTTGAACCATTTGACTTGCTTATTTGGCATTTGGAACTGACTTGAGTTGTGTTTCATGTGGTGGGCCCCACATGGTTGCCATATCACTATTAATTCTCCACTTAATTGCAATGCCAAATTTTGACTTATTTTGACCTTGGAAAAATTAATAATTTTTTCCATTTTTTTTATATTTTTTCCTCATTTTTGCCACTAACATTAGGAAAATTGACTTTTGAGGGACTATAAGTCATTTTTTGTCATTTGACCCTCAAAGTGGGTCTTAGGATAATGTTGGGGTTTTGAGGATGAATTTCGAGTAGTGACACACCCCAGACATTTCCCAAGACCACTTATTTACATCATTACATAGAAATTAATTAAAAGATCTCTTTTTGTGGGAGTTTTTTAATTATTAAAAAATCCTACTTAAGCCTAGTCACATTCCACGAAATTTCAGAGAGGACCTAGCATGGTAATGTACATTGACTCTAGACACTAAGATGGACTTGAGGTATGATCCTCAAGCTGTCACCCTAGCTTTGGGGTATGTAGTGAGTGAAAAAACCTAGAAAACTATTTGCTGCTAAAGAGTGGGAATAATTAACCAAGTCAAAAAAAACATTCCAAGGTGTACTTGCTCGCTGATAGAGTCTCAACATCCTAGGTCTGTTACATGGCTTTATTCATCATGCTAGTGTCATGTTTACAATATCCTCACAGGGCTACGAAATTTGAGTACAATGGAGAAAAAGAGAGGAGGCTTAGAAGCTTTGATGAAATTTGGAACATCTGTAAGTGCAAGAATGCTCTAAAATATCCTTGGGCATGGAGTCTTCAAGTGCAACTATAGTGGTTAACAGGGCCCTCTTTCCTTACTAGCTAGGGCATTGAATTTTGTTCGGACATAACTCTTTATTGAGGTCCGGTCTTGAGGATCTCCAATTTTGGTTGATTTCTCACAATTATTCATCCATAAATTCTTGTGCCCTAGAAGGGTAACCTAGCTTGTATTTCCTTGGATAGGTGGCTTTCTTTAGGGTTGTATGAACATTGTATTTAGTAGAATAAATCATAAGAGACCCTTTCTCCTCCCTTCCCTTGACCTAGTGAGTACCTTGGAAACATTTCTTCTCAAGCTTATTCATAAAACCCTAGGTCTAGCACAAGCCTTTCTTAGGTCTTTCAAAGATAGCGAGGAACCTTTTGGAAGTGTCAAAGACTCAAATCATCATATAGAGCTTCTTTGAGAGATCCTACCTCATCTTTTAAGAGTCTTGACCTAGGGACACATATTACCATTGCATATTTCAAACCCTAGGTCTAGATCTTCTCACCCCAAGGTCTTTCTTGGAGAGTGTGTTAACTTCTTTGAAGCATTGAGCCTTTATTGTGTCTCTCCTTGATTGGGCTTTTTGAAATCACTTCATGCCTAGTTATTGATATATCCATTTTAAGTGATTTCCTTCCTACTAGGACTCTTCCCATCGGTGAAAGTCCGTAAAGAGCAAGGGACCTTGGCTGAGGTGATAGTGGGTCATTGCCCCATTGTTGTAGCTTAGTCTAGTAGTTGTCCCTTAGGTTTCCCTTCCTTGGGCTTTGCTAGATTGTGTGGTAACAAGTTTGAAATTTTTGACATTAAAATTTTAAGTTTTCAAATTTTAAATTCTAAGGAAAATGATTCAATATTTTAATTTTTAAAAATGAATAACTTCTGAGAAGTGAAGAACAAATGAAAAGAGAAGCAAAGGAGAATACTCAAAATGAGCCAAAATGTAGCCGATGGGTGTGTGGTCTAGTAACAAGATGTAAGGTGATTGAACTTGTATTAATCGGAGGCTTGGGTTAATATTAACGTTGAAGTTTAAGTTCAAATTGGCCGAGTGGGTGCCGAGGAGGCCAGGTGCAACTACTGGGTGATTTTGATGTCATAGAAACACCCTTAATAGTGTGGCAGCTTAGTTGAAGGACAATTATTAGTTACAATAAACAACATTTCCAAAAAATAAAAGAAAAATAATGAACTGAGATTTGAAATATTACTTACTGCCCCCCATTCCCCACAACAACAAAAAACTCCTTTTTGCAATTTGACAGCATCTAGATCAGGTGCATTGTTTATTAGCTCATTCATGGGCTCAGAAGTTAAAACCTCGAAACTTCAAAAAAAGGAAAAGTTGAAATTTTCAAAATTTCCTTATTTATTCTACATTTGCTTTTCCGGCATGCATTAGATAACTTTGCTCATTTGTTTTCTGAAAATTGCCCTTTTATGATAAGACAAAACTAATATGCGTTTTTTAAATGCCCTCAAACTTAAAGGGAAGATTTGAGCTTGCTTATCTTTTTCTTTTCTGCACTTTCACAAGTCTGCAAGTTGATCTCTATTGGAGTATTTTTCACATTGATTGTATATAATAATCCATTTTAGACATTAAAATTATTGACCTGTGTAACTTGTGCAGCTAGTATTCTCATCATCTGCTACAGTTTATGGTCAGCCAAAGGAGGTTCCATGCACAGAGGACTTTCCTATATGTGCAATGAACCCATATGGACGTACTAAGGTGGGGTAATTTTAGCTTGGTTGTGTTAATAACTACTTGTCTTACATGTGATATGTCATTTCAGACAGTGATCATGAATACTCTATTTTGTGTCATAATTTCAAACCCATGGTTCTACCTCATTTATGATTTGACTATCATGTTCTTTTGCAGCTCTTTATTGAAGAAATATGTCGTGATGTCCACCGGGCAGATCCTGAGTGGAAAATAATTTTGCTAAGGTATTTCAATCCTGTTGGAGCTCATCCTAGTGGATTTATTGGTGAAGATCCTCGGGGAATTCCAAACAATCTCATGCCATTTGTTCAACAAGTCGCAGTTGGGAGGAGACCTGAACTTACTGTATTTGGGAATGACTATCAAACAAAAGATGGCACTGGGGTATGATTCCATCTGTTTTTTCAGTCCCTCTAAATTTAATCTGCTCAATAAATACTTCTGGATTCTTCTATTTTCTCAAACCTTTTTAGATGCTGGAAAGTAAACTGTAGTTTATGCAGGTAGTATAGATTCAACTCTTTCTAGATCTGATTGACATATATTAGTTCATATTGCACTTTTAGGTCTTAAGTTTGTTACTATTATATATGACTTAGGAATCCAGATTTATTTGGTAAGTAAAATTGTTTTAAAAACAACCAGTTTATAGAAAGGAAAATTGTAGGGGATAAAAAACTTGAAAGCATGCCCATCAGAATGTGGTCTAGTGGTTGAGAATCGATGGGGCATCACCATGATGATGACCAAGGTTCAAACCCCAGTAAGTATAGAGCCCTGGAAATTTAGTTCTTGACTGAGTTTGACAGTCTTCTATATGAAGCATTCACTCAGAAGAAAGAACATAAAACCGTGTACTTGACTTGGATGTAATTAGACGAGGAAGCTGCATGAAGTTGAATGTGTTTATTTGCTCATTGAAGAAGATGCTGATATCCTATGAATTTCTATTTATCTTTGATCAGGCTATCAATAGAAGATGTAAAGTCTCTTATACCATGTTTTATAGTAATATATATATTTTGAGGAGTGCTTTCTTTTTCAGTGTGGAGCATGTAGAAATTTCTGCATTTTTTGACTTCTAATGTAAAACTGGAATGTCACATCGCAAAAGGTTTCATGGATCTACTCCCGAACTTCAGCCTTGTGGCTGGTCTGAAATATTGATTTACAGCAGTGAACAGTAGAGAATATTTCATAACACTTCAATCCAACACACTAGGCAACTCTAGAGAAAAGATACCAAGCATATGCCAATAAGTTTTGGCCCTTTCAGTGCACTTTTTAAAGCATAAACCAGATCTGAAATCCACTTTGTTACAGCAGAATTTACAGTAGTAAATCTACCCCATTATTTTCAAGATGTCTCTCAAATCACTCAATGATTTCAGCCAATGAGAACTGGAAATCAAATCTGCAATTACACAATTATTGGACAGCTGGAAACTTCATATATATATATATATGAAGTACATGTACGTACCACAGCTTTATGACAGCTGGTATAATCTTTAAATTTTCCACAAGTCTTAGCTGGGGAAAGCAATGAAAATCCAAGTCACGACCACAGATCTCCAACAAGTAGGCATTGACACTGGCAAGTCCTTGACTTCAACATGAAGCTATCACATAGGCTCTCCATATTGGAATGGCTATCTTAGGGTTTGTGAACCCTAACCATTTACATAACACAAGTACATGGTAAGACAACTTGATTGCTTGCCTCCAAATCTACATGTCTATCCTAGGGTTAGAGTCTCAAACCCTAGGTCTTCCACTATTGCATCATCACAAGCACCAAGACCTCCATGGAACTTCAAAAATACAAGAACTTCATGATCTTGCTCTAGCCTCACCTCCCAAAAGAACAAGGCTCCAAAACCATGTGAGATGTTGGCTCCACTCTTCATGTCCTTTACTAGCATGGAAACCCTTCTGCAGTGACTAGACATAACAACCATCATCATCTTCAATATTATGTTCTTCTCTAGGTTTTACATGTATAGCACAAACCCTAGTTATCACAAGAGCAAACTTGAGCATCACATGAGAGAAATCTCTCCAAGAACATCCAAGACATCTCTCTTTCCTCTTATCTTGTCTTGGGGTTTCCTCATGAACCCTAGCTCATAAGGTTTCTTTATGAAATCTAATGTCTCAAACACTAGTACAAAGAAGAGTAGAATGATAATGGATACAAGAACTTTCTCCCCCCTTATATATACAAATAGGTGAAGGAGGCTAACATAAATAAGGACATGTGTCTACACAAGTAACTAGCATGATAACCCACATGGAGTTCTATGCAATACAAGGAGGCATATGTGTCAAACAAGGGTTTATCTAACCCCTAACGTGAAATATCCTCTAAGTTATGATCTTGGGGTCAATGTCCCTCCTCCAAGATGGTGTGCTCTACAGTAAGGTGTTAATCTAATGCTTTCTTTTCCATTGTGGTTTGCTATCCAAGTGTCCTCATGCAAGGTGCTCCTCTTCTAACTATGTGCTACATGCCCTCTCATGTGCCCAATGCTACTCTCATGTATGCCAATTTGGTCACAAAGCTCCAATGCTCCTCCTCAACATGTGTCTAGGTCTTGTTACCCACCGCTTGTGGGTGATATCCATAGGAGAATTTTTTTCTCCTAGATGGTTCTCAACCAGCAACCAACAACCCCTTGCAGCCACTAGATAGCTGGATGTGCGATTATCTCCGCCACCTGAGCCACCCATATGCTACCCGCCCATCTGCTATGATTGTATCTTTGAAGGCGGGCCTTCCAACTCCGAAGGTATGGAATTTCATTGTGTACTTGGGTATTTTTGTTTACTTATCATGGACACTTTTGGGCATGAATTAGTAGGGGGATTCGACGTAAAGTGTGGGCTTCGTTTGTACTCTTGTCTCCTCTGTCCAATTTGATGGTTAACCTTGTATCCTAGTCCCATCGAATCTCCTTTATTGGCTACTAGCTTTAGGGGTGGCAATACATGGGAAACCCTAATTTTGGTTGCGTGGTCCCGCTGCCCGACACCATATATATCACTCTCTTCTGCTCATTATAACCCCTTTCACCATATTTCCCATCCAGTTCCACATTTGTCTATTAGGTCCACGAGGAGTTAGCTTCTCTCTCCCTTTGTCCACACTTTGGGTTGGGCTTGGAACGATGCCTCAGAGGTTGATGTAGCTAAAAAGTAATGAAAAACTATAATCTGGCCACTTTCAACAGGAAATGTACCACAAAATGCAAAAGATAGTTGGGACATACAAATTTTGCATGTGGGCAAAAACCAAACATGACCTCTAACCCCCTTCACCATATTTCCCATCTAGTGCCACATTTGTCTATTGGGCCCACAAGGAGTTAGCTTCTGCCTCCCTTTGTCCACACTTTGGGTTGGCCTTGGAATGATGCCTCGGAGGTTGATGTAGCTAAAAAGAAAGGAAAAACCATAATTTGGCCACTTTCAACAGGAAATGTACCATAAAATACAAAAGATGGTCAGGACATACAAATTTAGCATGTGGGAAAAAACCAAACATGACCTCTAACCCCTTTCACCATATTTCCCATCCAGTTCCACATTTGTCTATTGGGTCTACAAGGAGTTAGCTTCTCCCTCCCTTTGTCCACACTTTGGGTTGGGCTCGTAACGATGCCTCGGAGGTTGATGTAGCTAAAAAGAAAGGAAAAACCATAATTTGGCCACTTTCAAGAGGAAATGTACCACAAAATGCAAAAGATGGTCGGGACATACAAATTTAGCATGCGGGCAAAAACCAAACATGACCTCTACCCCTATCATTATGACCATCACCTTGGTTCCTAGGGCCCCTTATATTGACCCTTTACATCATTAAGGAACCCATTGTGAAAATTCCAAAACTAGAATCCCTACTGTAGCGACTAATAATATTCCTCCTATTTGTTAAATTCCTTTAAACAAATTACTTGCAGTTTCCTACGACAACTATCGTAATACATACACTACAACCTTCACTCAATTAAATATTATGCGGAAACAAGACATTGAGCAAGAAAGAAAATACAACACAATAGACATCGTTATTTTTGGGCAAAAGTCCCTGGAAAAATCTAATGCGGGAAAATCGGTGCAACAACTCTGACGGTTTTATATTATTAAGCTATATTTTCTGAATACAACTCTGGATGCCCTCTCGGCAATCCAGTTACAGAGAAATACAATTGGCAGAGAAGAATTGTGAGATTACCTCACTCTACCCGGCAAATCCCGACTGTTTCGGTAGATGAATCAACTGTCCTTGGCTACAACTACGTTGCCCCTACACAGTAACTGCGTGGGCCTTTTTGAGGCTCTCTGTCAGCTCAACTGGTAAACGTCTTGCCTTCTGGAGCAGTTTCCAGCCCTTCGGGCTCAGAAATGTCAGCTCCTTTGCAAAACTCGGACTTCTGCGTGGGTGACTGAGCTGCCTCTGCGTGAGCACTTTTGGTTCAGCGTCAAGCATTGCATGGGCCCTTCTGGCTCAGCGTCAAACCCTTTGGTGTCTCTCTGCCTCTCATTGTGTGGGCCCTTCTGGCTCAGCGTCAAGCATTGTGTGGGCCCTTGTAGCTCAACGTCAATCCCTTTGGTGTCTCTTTGCCTCTCTGCTGCATATCCTGGGCTCTGGAGAAGATACTCCAACCCAACTATCACTGCCCCTCAACTGCCAGAAATCTACTCGATCATAATTTCCTCCTGGGAACTTCTCACTCAGAAATTCGATCTCCTGATCTCTTAGTTTTTTTTCCAAATGACCCTCAAGCTTCCTTAAATAATCTTCTCATTGACATTCAATGATCCAGATTAAAAACTAATCAATGGCTAAGATCATTTTAGGTTGATCCTCGTCTTCTTCTAGAAGTTACACCCACAATTAGATTAATACCCATTGATATTTTTAATTTCCTAAGTTTAGACTTAGGGTCCCATTAAAAATTATTAATTATTTTAATAAAATCATTTCTGGGTGGAATTTCCCAAAACGTTTTCTGGGTTCTTTGGAATACATGTGCCCAAGCCTCCTTGCAAAATTTGAGGCTTAGAGCACATCTGATGCTACCCCAAATCAACACTCCCTCTTAGCGAGGAATGTGCTCTAGCAATATATGTTGCATGCTGCTCTGACTCTAAAGCATCGTTCTCTACACTGCTGATGTCAGACATGCTATCCACCAATTACTGCTCTGCCGCTGTAACTGTACAGCTGCTGAAACTGCCACTGTCAACACTGCATCCGTACTACAACTCCCTTTCAAGTGTTGTATCTCTGCTACTGCTAGCATTGCCACTGCACTGCAAACTGTTACTGCTACACCATCAACAATGGAAAAAATTCCAAAATTACTGAACTAACTGTGTTCAGTATGATACCACATGAATGCTGAAGCCTGACAGCTACTAGTCTCTGCACCGACCCTCTGAATATACTGCGCTGCTGCTGACCTCTGCTCTGTGTCATCTGCATAGTTGCCAACTCTGCTCTGCGTTGCTCAGACTTTGGCGCTCCTAGCCACTGCAGCTGTCTCTCCGACACACCTCAGCACCATTTGACACTAGTCCATCCTGTTACTATTGATCTGGGCTCCCATAGCAAGGTATTGATCCAAGAGGTGGACTCCTCAAGGATCTTGCCCATCTGTAGCTCTTTCGAACTACAACTCCAATTCAACCCACCTCCTTCTTGGAGGTATCTCGGTTGTCATGGCGAACTCCTCCTTTTCGATCTTCGTGGGCGCAACCTTCGGATCGTGTTTCTCATCCTTGTCCTTCTTCTTGGGAGGACACTGAGTAGCGTAGTGACCCATCTCACCACACCTGAAGCACTTGATCTTCGAGACGTCCTTCTTACGTCTTCGCTGCTCCTGCTGTCCCTTTGGTGCAAGCACTGCATCATCCTCCTCCTCCTTGGGCTTCAACCCACTGCTACTGCTGCTTCCGTCAAGTTTGACCTTGACTAAGTCTCTCCTCAGCTCCTTTTGTTTCAGAGCTGCCCATATCTCATCCCAATTCGACAATGTTGCTCTGCCCAAGATACTCTGGATAAAGACTTGCCACTCATTTGAGACAAAATTGAGGGCTAGTCTAACGAACTTTGAATCCTGAAGTGTATGATGACGGGTTTCTTTCAGCTTTCTGATCCTTGATATAACGTGGCCAAGGCATCCCACATCTCCTTAGCAGTTCCTCTGCTAGCAACGTGACACACCACGTGATCGTTGACTGCATCAAGGATCATCCTCTTGGTCTTCGCATCTCTGCCTTGTACTTCTTTAACAGATCTGGATCTGTTGGTTCAACCACCACGCTGTCGATGTATGTCTTGAGGGCATGCTCATCTAGAAGGAATGACAATCTAGCCTTCCAGATGACATAGTTGGACGCTTCGTCAAACCTGTCCTGATCCCTCAAGCCACTGGTTGCCATTTCTGCCAAAAATGTCAAATTTCCTCTCTCTTCTGTGTTGCTACTGGGCTAGCCTACACACTCCCTTACTGGAGCTAGTAAAACTACTGCTCCTTGCTTCTGCTCAGCTATAGAGAATTCAAATTCCTTGGCTAGGAATTCTTTGAGGAAGAAATTCCCTTAGCTATGCTTCTCCTCTTTCTCTGATGATTTTCCACTCAACAAACTGCTTATAGAAAAAATCTGTGTCCCACTAGCTCACCTCATGCCGAGGCTTCAACGTTGCTCCCTTTGCCCCAACAAAAATTCAATTTGTAAGCCCCGTCGACTCACTCGGAGAGAGACTGCCTCGTAATTTTAGTCCTCTGGCTAGAACTGCGCAAACCCTCTGGGGTTTTGAATTGCTGCCTCCTACAACTTTTCGATTTCCTTTTTTGCTCAGCGCTGGATCTACCAACTCTGCTCTTCTTGCTTCACCTGTAGCTCTAATACCATGTGAAAATTCCAAAACTGGAACCCCTACTGCAACAATTGATGATATTACTCCTATTTGTTAAATTCCTTTAAACAAATTACTTGCAGTGCCCTACGGCAAATATCGTAATACAGACACTGCAACCTTCATCTAATTAAATATTATGCGGAAAAAAGAGAACGAGTAAGAAAGAAAATACAACACAATATCCTCAGAAAAACCCAATGTGGGAAAACCGGTGCAACAACTTTGAGGGTTTTATATTATTAAGTAGTAGTTTCTGAATACAACTCTGGATGCCCTCCCGATGATCCAATTACAGAGAAATACAATTGGCAGAGAAGAGATTACCTCACTCTACTTGGCAAATCTCGGTTCTTCCGGCAGCTGAATCAACTGTCCTCGACTACAACTACGCTGCCCCTGCGCAGTAACTGTGTGGGCCTACGTGGAGCTCTCTGAGGCTATGTGTCAGCTCAACTGGGAAATGTCTTGCCTTTTGGAGTAGTTTCCATCCCTCCGGGCTCAGAAATGTTAGCTCCTCTGCAAAACTCGGAATTCTGCGTGGGTGACTGAGTTGCCTCTGCGTGAGCCCTTTTGGCTCAGCGTCAAGCTCTGTGTGGGCCCTTCTGGCTCAACGTCAACCCCTTTGGTGTCTCTTTGCCTCTCTCTACTGCATATCCTGGGCTATGGAGAGGATACTCCAACCCAACTGTCGCTGCCCTCAATTGCAATATATCTACTCGATCAGAATTTCCTCTTGAGAACTTCACTTCAGAAATTCGATTTCTTGATCTTTCCGCGTGTTTTCCGATTGACCTTCAAGCGCCCTTAAATAATCTTCTCGTTGACATTCAACGAATCAGATTAAAAGCTAATCAATGGTTAAGATCATTTTAGCTTGATCCTCGTCTTTTTCTAGAAGTTACACCCACAATTAGATTAATACCCATTAATATTTTTAATTTCCTAAGTTTAGACTTAGGCTCCCATAAAAAAATATTAATTATTCTAATAAAATTGTTTCTGGGTGGAATTTCCTAAAACGCTTTATAGGTTCTTTGGAATACATGTGCCCAAGCCTCCCTACAAAATTTGAGGCCTAGAGCACATTCGATGCTACCCCAAATCATCATCCATGATTGTCTCGACCCCTGGTGGGCGATGAACTGCCCCACCTTAAGGGGGTATTCATTGTTATATCTTACACATCATGCTCTCATCCCCTGGAGCCTCAAGCAGTTATGAAAAGAAAAATCAATAAACAACAAAAGGCATATGAAGAAGGGTGGAAAAACAAAGACCGGGGTAACTCATGTGCCACGATTGCTCCCTCCTTCATTGATACACCCAAGTATGGGCTTTCTTTATCATAGTTACCCTTGTACCATGGCATGTGGCTTGGAGCCTTCCCCTGATGCCCTACTCCGTTCCATCATTATATCACACGCCACCTACCATTTGATAGATGTACCATGGACACGTCACTCCCTTTAAAGGTTGAAGCCATTAATAGGGTCCTTGGTTAACCACCTTCTTGAACTTGGAGATACTTGTACATTATAAAGCCCACAATGGAAGGGCATGCCACTATGAAGTGTCCACTTGATTCCATGATTTGTAAGATCATTTATTCAATTGCACTAATGTTTAGTTGTACAGTGTACTGGAAGGTGAGGGGACGCATTGGATCTTAGACAGGATTGCATGTGGATCTTCATCTTGGATTTGGTCTCCCTGTATAGGGTCCAAGCTCTCCAAAGGGTTATTTTAGCATTTGTAGGGTGAGCATTGAGAGCCATGGGCCTCCACCATAGCGGAGAGCAGATTTCCACTTCATGGGATCCTTCAGTTCCATGCATTGCTTGCTCTTGTTCCATTTATTTGACATGATGATGCACCTAGACCACCTTGCCCAACTGACTACACTCTTGCACCACACACTTGGCAGCTGATCTAGGGCCCAAATGAGGATGTGTCTCACCATGGGAGACAGAGGGAGGGTTTGCATCATTCTTCCATCCCTTGCAGATGGGACACAAGCTTGTTCTGTGCACTTGGAGACCCATGAGTATGTTTTAGTTCCCTCACGGCCACTCGGGGACACCACGTTGAGAGCCATGGGCATCCACTATAGCGGAGAGCAGATTGCCACTTCATGGGATCCTTCAATTCCATGCATTGCTTGCTCGTGTTCCATTTATTTGATGATGATGATGCACCTGGACCACCTTGCCCAACTAGCTACACTCTTGCACCACACACTTGGTAGCTGATCCAGGGTCCAAATGAGGATGTGTCTCACCATGGGAGATAGAGGGAGGGTTTGCATTATTCTTCCATCCCTTATAGATGGGATATAGGCCTATTTGATCCACTTGGAGACCCATGAGGATGTTTTTGGGGCCCCACAACCACTTGGGGACACCACAGGTCATTTGCTTGGATATCAAGGGGCCACGCCCTTATCACTATGTTTAGAGCCCAACGATTCATTTTGGCACATATTGGATTCCACTAGACCTCTTCAATGGCCCTTTGACCCATTGTATCTATCATTTTGCCCTCTTCAGAGGCTTATTTTTGTATTATGGAGCTATCTTGGTGGGCTTGTCACCAAGTAATGTTATTTTTGCACATTATTTTATTATTTGGGGCATCATTAGGCCTAATTAGGCAAATCCATTGTGGATAGTGATGTTATTTTTGCACATTATTTTATTAGTTGGGGCATCATTAGGCCTAACTAGGCAAATGAAAATCGAACCCCTTAGAGGAGGATATATACGATTTGGATCATTATCTCTTCTTGAGAATTTCGCTATAGTTATTAAAGGACGAATTGGATATCTTTAATGCATTTTGATGTTTGCCTCATCCACCAAAGATGGGAAGTGGGCTTGGGTCAATGCCAAACAATATCAAGGCATTTTAAAACGAAGACTAACCTGCCTAAAATGGGAGTAGACAAGGAAAAATGGTCTCAAAGGGAAAGTACTTGGGCCCTTCGCAATAAGCACTCAAACAAGTCCCCTCTACAAGCATGTGGCAACAAGAAGTCCAGGGGAAAAGTCATTGATGATTCTACCTTCTATAGTCCCACACCCACACGTCTCACTTGGTCATCTAATCTTTATGTGAAAGAATTGTTGAATGCAAAACAAAGGTTGGAGGTTTTAGAAGCCAAAGAGAAGGAAAGAGATCATAAAATTCATATAATAACAATTGAGAACAAGGCTTTAACAAAAAGAAATAAAGTTTTGAAAGAACAAGTGGCATTGCTACAGGAAGCTCTCATGATAGGGAAGACATAATGACAACGCATGAATGCGGATGTCCAAAACATAAAGAAATTTGTGGTGAAAAGTACAGAGGTGGTGAATGCGAAATCATCCCAGGATAAAGGGAAAACGATTGCCCAAATAGACAATGTTGAAGAGAAAACAAGAGAAGAAAGGAAAGGAGATTCCACCAAAGTTTCCAAAACTTGGGCTCAAGTTATTAGCAATTCTGCTAACAAGGAAGGAGAAATAAACATTCGGGTTGACAACATGCAAGATAGAGAAGGCAAGGAAAGACAAATACAGTAGCAAACATAATTATTAAAGGGGTGAAAGACTATGGGAAAAATGAATGTACTCACCTTGCAAGAGACTTCTTGAAAGACAAGTTGCTATGGCAAGGAAAAATATGCTAAGCATGGAGGGTGGGTAAGTTATGGTGAGGGATCCTGGGCCATAAAAGTCATCATGCCTAGCTTGCGTGATAAATATATCATTCTAAGCAAGAAGCATCTCTTGAGGGGTTCTCACTTTTTTCTAGAAGAAGATTCAATTGTAAGACAACAGGAGGAAAGGAGGGAGGAAATGTTAAAGGTTAGGGCAAAAAGAGATGAAGGCAAGAGAGCATGGATTTATAAAGGTAAAGCTGTGATAACACGATTTGGACCTCCTTCCAAAAAGAGCAGCAAGATGGTAATAAAGAAGAGGCAACAAACTCTTCAATAGGAAAGCAGGAAGCAAGATCAGTATGGGAAAGGAAGGAAAAAGACTCAAATGTGAGTCTTGCGTGTCAAAATAAATAGCAATCAAGTCATGCCCAAGTTTCTTTAAGATTAGTTTGTTGGAACTGTAGAGGTTACCCATGGAGATGAGGACCTCGGTTAGGACCTATTACGGAAGATAGAGACATAATTTGCCTCATAGAAACACATGAGCATGAAGGGTGCAAGACACCTCTGTTTGAAGGACACTGGAAGATGGCAGTGTGGAACAAGGCAACAGGGAATGGCAAAGGGCACGGGGGGTATCATGGTTTTAGTGAGGGAGAAAGAAGGTCGTCTCATTCAGTTAGAAAAAGAATACTCAGATAAACAATTCATTTGGTTTAAAATATTAGAAAATGGAAACCACATCAGAATTGCAACATGTTATTTTGCGCTGCAAGTTTCAAAAATCTACAAAGGTAGTGGGCTTGACCACAAAGATCCCTTTGTAGCGTTAAAAGCAGACATTGCAACATATTCTCAGCTAAGTGAAGTCCTTATAGTCGGCGATTTCAATGCTAGGACTGTAAGTGAGCAAGCTAGCATTCTTTGCTGTAAAGAAGACTGCGGCCCTATTTGGCTTACAGAAGAGAGTAATCATCAGTGGGAAAGAATTTCAGAGGACAAGGGTTGCAATCTCTTTGGTGAACAATTGCTTACTCTATGTGGGGCCTTTGATTTAGTCATTTGTAATGGCTTGACTAGATGGGCAAAGTCCGGTGATCTCACTTGCAATACTTACAATGGAGCAAGTGTAGTAGATTATGTAATTTGCTCGCATGGTTTGTGTGAGAAAATTGAGGAAGTTTTGATTGGAGATCAACTTTGGGACTTAAAATCAGATCACAAGCCAATTTATTTAAGTCTCTTGGACTGGAAAGAAACTATTAGAGACAAAAATCCAGCATGTCCAACAAAATCTCCCAAAGGGCAGAATTCTTTTGACTCCAAAAAATTGTAATACCTTCAAAATGACGCTAGAGAGGCTTTTCAAGAAGGAGAAAATCACAATTCACGACCTTCATAGTCATGAATTAACACATTTAATTCTTTGTGCACTTGCAGAGTGCAAAAGAGAAAAAAATTAAGAAGTCTAAAACAAATTGCTTTCCGATTATTGCTTGGTTTGATGAGGAATGCAAAAAGGCAAGGAGAATGTGGAAAGAGTCAATCAAGGATAACATAAAGCTCAAAGCTTACAAGCAGTTATTAAGCAAGAAAAAGGCCGATTTCATGGTTTCAAGGAGGAAAGAACTAATCTTCCGTGGGAAAAATAATCCCAAATTATTTTGGAAGGAGCTCCAACTGAGAAAGATACAAACTGGAAATAGTATTACAGCTTCTAAATGGTTTGACTATGCAAGACAACTCTATGAAATTGATCCCAAGGTTGACCCTCCCCCCTTGGTCAATAGACTCAACATTGATACTGAACTCTTCACGGTGCAAGAGGTAGAGATGGGTATCAAGAAGTTGGGTGTTGGAAAAGCAAAGGACTTAGTTGAACTCCAAGCAGAATATCTTAAGTGTGGCTCAAAGATTCTTGCACCTCACATTACAAAAATTTTCAACAACATCATACAACAAGGACTCCCCACAGATTGGATAACTAGTCTGGCAATACCTTTTTTCGAGAGCCGTGACGTAAATAATCCCTCCATTTATAGGACCATAATGATAAACCCTTTGTTTGCAAAGCTATTTGGAAGCATGCTAGAAAATAAAATTAGCAAGTGGGCAGAAGAAAGAGATAAGCGTGCTAAAGGGCAAGCAGGTTTTAGACCTAAAAATTCCACAGTTGATCATTGTATTAAATTTAAGGCACATCATTGAAAAAGTTTGGGAGAAAAAAGAAGAAGTCTTTTGTTGCTTTGTTGATTTTAGAAAAGCGTTTGACACAGTTCCTAGGGATAAGCTTTGGCACAGAATGGAGGAACTTAGGGTTATTAAACATTTGAGAGCAGCTGTGTATAGGTTGCATGAAGAGGTGAAAGCCCAAATTAAAACTTCAGCAAACATTTCTGAAAGTTTTAGAAGAGATATCGGGGTCAAGCAAGGTTGCCCATTGTCTCCTACCCTTTTTGGTTTATATATCAACAAGCTTGAGGAGTGGTTAAATTCGCAAGGGGGTGATGGTATCTATGTGGGCAAGTTTGTTATAAGGCTTCTTTTGTATGCAGATGGCCTTATTCAGATTGCTAAATCGACTCTTGGTTTGCAAGAGCACTTACTATCCCTTGAGCATATTTGTAGAAGTGCGGGGCTGCAAGTCAATATCAACAAAATGAAAGTAGTGGTTTTCTCTAAAAAAGGAAAACATAACCAGCATAAGTTCTACTTTGAAGGCAACATTTTGGAAGAAATTGGGATTACAAATAACTTGGAATTGACTTTAACAAAAATCTAAGCTGGGATGGTTGTAGAAAGAAAAGAACTTTGGGGGGTTGGAAAGCATTTTATGCTTTTCAAAATAGGTGTAGAGAGGCAGAGTTATGGCACTGCAAAACCACTCAAACTTTTTTTGGGCTTCTAGTGATTTCGGTGATTCTCTATGGTTGTGAACTGTGGGCCAGTAGTACATCCGACATGTAGTGGAAACAAATTGAGAAAATTCAGAAGCGTTAATTACAAACAAATTCAAGATTAAAAATGAAGTTCCTTATGCTATCTTGTTAAGTGAAATAGGGGCTGCTCCTATTGAAACAATTGCTATGGTGCGAGTCATAAGGTATTAAAAAAAATGAGCAAATGGAAGAGAGGGTATATGGCCTAAGGTTGTCTTTAATGACGTATTGTGCAACAAAAAAAATACTTGGATGGAGCAAAATAACAAATGGTTTAGTAAATGGGGTATTTTCTTGAACACGTGTCCCATAAACAACAAGGAGATAAAAGCTTTTGTTATGGATAAGTTCCACAAGTGTACTTGGGATAAGGAGTTACGAAGAAAGAAAAAAATACTACATTGAAGTGTTTAATCCCATTCATAGTCATCAATCAAAAGCATACATAGAGGCCAATATTTCTTGGAGAGCCAAAATTCTTATTGCTTAGTTAAGGACTAATTGTCATCAACGCTGTTGTGAAATAGGGCGCTGGAAAAGGCCAAAAGAATTCTGAGAGGAAACAGTATGCATTTTTTGTTCTTCTGGAAAAGTGGAAACAAAAAAGCATTTCATTTTAGAATGTGAGGCCTTCGAAGACAACAGGGAAAGTTATGCAGATATGCTAGCAACTAGCTCCTGGGATAATTTATTTAGCGAGGGGTTTGTCAAGAAGCTAAGAGCATTTATTGTGAGGCTTCACAAAAAAAGGGCCGAATACATCAAGTAGATGAAGAAGCAATCTGTCCCATAGGCTATGTTTAGCCTTGTGGACGTTAAAAGAATTTTCTTTCTTTCTTTCTCACTTCTCACACATCTCTCTCTCCTCACATGATTGGGTACAGATTTCAGGACAGCCTCTCTCCACATGTGTGAAGAAGAAGAAAGTTTTCTGCGTTGACCAAATTTCAGGGAAGTTTGACCAGCGTTTTGATCAACAACATTGACCTGTTTGACTGCATTTTTGTGAGGGAAATTTCTGTTTGGGCAGGCCGCATTTATGGGCACAGAAATCGAGGCAGATCGTACTGTTTGACCAGCATTGAGTGCAGAAGGATTTGACTGCAACATTGACTTGCGTTGACCAAGTTTGACTAAGTATTTTCGGACTGTTTTTGGGCTGATTTGATTTTCTGTTGGAGGCTGAGTTGACTAAGTTTGACCGAGCTGTTTTGGAGGTCAAAATCTGCCCTGTTGACCAGCGTTGACTTTCTGGTTAGGGCTTTCTGTTACTGCTGTTCGACTAATCAGATTTCACTGTGATTAGGCAAGTGAATCTTGTATATTGTACTCTCTCTCTGCTGAACTTTTGAAGAATTATAAGAAGAATTGATCAAGGGTTTCCCCACATTGGGGTTTGTCCCTGTTTGGTGCCATATCTTGTGTCCTCTTGTCTTGGCTAGTCTTCTACTGCTTTTGTTTATGTTCTATCTGCATTTTACTATCATGTGATGTGATTGCTAAACTGGATATTGATATTGGGCTAATAAGAAAATTGAAGTAAAATTGCTCTTAAGCATAGAACATACCATTGTTGCTAAAATTAACAGGGTACCTTTGGGATTGGGTGGAAGAAACTATTGATGGAATGAATGACACTGATTTCTAATGGGAGGGCTTGCTCCAAAGGCCTTGCAGTGGATTTTAACACTTGTCTATTGGAAGCAACATAGCAAAGGTAAGGGAAAGGAATGGAGTAAGGATGTGATCAATGCCAATATCTTGTTAAACAGGGTATAGGTAAAACTGATGATCTGAGTAATAGCCTCGACAAAGATTTCATCCTTGGACTTCATATTCAGTTGAAAATGACAGCTAGAATCAATATTCAAAGCATCTAGTCCTGAAGTTAATAATATACCATGGACAAGAATATCTGACCAAGGGTAGCAGACTTTTGATCAGCATGAACAACTAGGGACTCCAAAATGCAAACATTTTAATATTTAGAATGAATCCTCGTTACTAGGATAATACCAATTAAAATCTTGACAAAAAGATGCAAGTTGCCAGTAGTGTGACTGTGATCTAAACAGACGACATACAAAACAATCTCAACTATTGATAGGGTCTTAATGGACACCATGTTTTTTTTTGAATTGCTTCTGATACTCTTCTTTTATATGCCTAAGTTATCACATACAGTCTGGAGGCTGCAGTGTGGACAGCAGCATTTTATATTACATATTTTATAACCACTACTTTAATTCAAAACTGCTTTTGAACGGCTGCCTTTGCTTGATTTTCACATCAGTTTAGATGACGTAAGAAATTGACCAAGCACTGCAATATTGTGGGTGTAATGCCTTTCAGACCTCCACAGGACTTTTATCATCGTGATTCATTAATGTTTATTATTTGTTGGAATGCAATAATCAATTTCACGTGCTTTTAAAGTTTTATGGGAGTGCCTAGTATTTTACCAGTGTGATCTGTTAATTTTACTGCTTGTTAGAATGAAATTTCATGTGATCCTAAGGGCGTTCGAACTTCAAATCCAATCAAACATTTTTGAGTCAGGCTATCTTGATATTGTGATTATTCCTCGAAAAAGTAGATGTACAAACGTTAGACTTACATTTAGTTTTTTATAAACTAAATTAATTAGGTGTAAACAGATTTATATTGAGAATGTAGCTTTATGAGCTTAAGTATTGATAAACGCCATTTCGTCACAGTTTGGTAAGAGGATTATGTAGATATCATGTTTTGGAAAGACAATAAAAGCATTACATTAATATACACTAGTAGTAAAGAGTAGCTAATCGGAAAGGCACAGTACACAAGACTACATCTCTGTAGGCAATGTAGCTTTATGAGCTTAAGTCTTGAAAAATGCCCTTATTTCTAATTCCCATTTACTTAGGTCTCTACTATGATTATGCCCCAGTTGCACTTGATAAAGTCCAATGACTAACTTGTTAATAATTTCGTACAGCCCCTCTGGTGTTGAATGGAAGATAACGTCATAGTTTTGTAAGAGGATTATGTAGAAATCCTGTTTTGGAAAGACAACAAAATCATCACAGTAATATACACTAGTAGTCAAAAGTAGCTAATGGGAAAGCAATAGTACACAAGATTCCATCTCTGTAGGCATACATGAGACAAGGCGTCTATGCCCCACTGAACAAGTTAAAACTGAGTTCTAAATATTTAAAGTAGTATGTGCATTGCTGATAAAAAGAATAAACTCAGAGTCATCCCTTCGAGTAGGAGCAAAGTCCCAAAGGACACTTAGTAAAATGAATACAAAGTGCAAGAGAGGAAGAGAGGAGAGTTGAGACGCTGGATGAGAGACAACATATATAAATACAAATGGAATGCAGCTGGTGCAGTGTCATCAATTTAAATCTTCATTTGAGCTGAATGCTTTTTTGTTCTGTTTGTGTTCTTTGTTTAATTTTAAAATCATCTCTGGTTGTTACAAATTTGTGTGGAGAAGGAACTTGTATGATTAGGTAGTCCACTTGTCATTTATGTGAAGCTGGAGCTGATTTTTCATGTTTGTTGAATATTCTTTTGAACTTGATATTACAGGTTAGAGACTATATACATGTCATGGACTTGTCAGACGGTCATACTGCTGCCCTAGACAAGCTTTTCAAGACCAAAGATCTAGGTATATACTATACTCTGCTATCTATACATTTCTTTAAGAATATCACTACTTGTCATTTTGCCTTAGCGGAGTACTGTTGAATGTGCACATTTTTTCATATTAAAATGGAAAAACATTTAAAAGAGATTGATTACTTAAATGCATATTCAGAGTTTGATTGATAGTGGATGCTGGTTTTGATAATAAAAAGTTAAATCTTTGGTGAATGATTTTGACGTTATGCTCTCAAGAATTGTATTTTATCTGTGTTTTATTTGTTTTCATGGGATGGGTTTGAGTATGCAGCAAGTACTGTATCTTTTTTCTGTTTTCAACACATGCAATTTCTGTTGCTATTAGTGAAACAATAGTTGATTTCCAATGAAGGCCCAGATGGAAATATATCATACCAATAAGCAAATAATGACTTCCATGAGGGTTTAGTTGTGCGTCTAATGATAGTCTACATCTCATTTCTCATTTCTTGCATTATGAAATACAAGGTAAACACTTTAAGCCTAATATTTCTGATCTTCATACCCCTACTTATATCCAAAGGTATCCATTAATTCTAGAATAATGTCATCTCTATAAGAACTCCCTTCCTCAGAGGTTTTAAAGTTTGTTTCTTTGGGGAGACAAATGGACATTGGAAAAAGAGCAAATAGTTCCAAAGGTGCTTGTCCAGGTAAGACAAGCTCAATAATCTTGCTTCTGGTTGTCGAGTTTGTTGTTGAGCTTCTAATTTTCTATAGAAGTGCATGAACTAGAGGTGTTCCTGTTTTAGTTACGTGCTGATTTTTAGGTAGCCATCTTATTATATATACCTGGGTACACTTTTCTAGAGCACGAGTTGGGTTAGGTTTTGTCTTCCTATCCTAGGGTGGTACTCATTCTAGTATATCCTAGTCATTTTCAGTCTATAAAAGAAGGGCAGGATGAGTCTGTGAAAGGACTATGTGAGTGTGTTTAGGATTCGAGCTGTTACATTGTAGTTCCTATTTTCAGTTAACAAAACAGTGATGCGATTGAGAGTTCAGATCAGTACTTGGTGTCGATATTTCCAGATTTTTGTGTATGCAGAATTAGTGTTCAGAGCTTACTGTTTTGAGAGTAGTTTCAGTTTCAGCCCCTGGTAGTTTAGGGTTTCAGTTTTGAGTGCTAATCTATTTACTGTTATCTGAAAAATCAACATTATTGGAAATCAAATGTTTGAACGACCTTGGAATTCTCATGGTGGACCTAAAATGACCTCTTGCTGTGTTTGTATCATTATAGTTTAGCTGCTGGGGATAGTCTCTCTAACCTACACGCCTAGAGCCCATACAATGCTATCTTTGGTCTCAGTGGTCATCCAAAGACAACACACTCCAGGCTTGGATGCTATAATTTTCATCTTCTGCATCTATCTTTCTTTTCGATCAGGCATCTCTCTTACTTGGGATGCTGAACCTTGGTGAACTATTTTAATCCATATTGGCAGGCCCTTACAATCAGTGATACAAAATGGATAATAGTACATAATTAACTGCAACACGTCCTGAGATGCGTAGGTTTGCTTCATTCACTGAAAGAGGAACAATTTTGTTTAGTTCTCTTTTCCATTTTCTACTATACTGTTGTTGCTAACTATTTCACGTTGTTTGAGAAATGAGAGAAGGTCCAGATGGAGCTGGATCAACCTTATTGCGTTAGGAGATGTCTCCTAAAAGTAATTTAGGTCACACTTGACAACTTCTCCTTTAAACGACCCAGTTGTGGGAGCAAGCCTAGGAGGGGATACTGGGTCTTGCACAGAACCAGTTCTTCTGCAAAGTTTGATACATACCCTGTTGTTCTCCTGGCAATAAGTCTGATACGTAACTCTATACCCTGTTTTTATCCTGGCATTAAGTCTGATACATATCTCTATTGTTCTCTTGGCAATAGCCCACATAGGGGGAAGATATTATCATGACCAGAAAAATGATCAAGAGGGTCCGACAATGGAAGGGCTTAGTAACACGGCCTATGATTATGAAACTCCTCCCTAGGTTGCCCTACTGGCTTAATTTCTTCTGTTTTATTCTTTGCATTTGAGGCTAAAATTATGATGTTTACTTGTTCTCCTTTTAGAGTGAAGCAGCGGACTTTGTTGATGATGTTTGAGTGTTACTTGATTTTTATTGTAATGTGTCCCTAATGCTCGTTCTCTATGAGCTGCATTTACCTAATGTTCATGTGGAATTATATTTAACCAAAAAGGTTTCATTGGCGAGGCATGGCTTTACCTTATATTTGATTTACATGTTTTCAGTGTTTATGTAGAGACAACATTAGAACAAATCGATAATATGAAAAGAAGAAACAAATTCTGCGTTAGGGAATGATTCTCAGTATTCAGTTACCGTCTGACTTTTCTTTTAGCTATGTTTAATATCTAGATTAAGCAAGTTCTATGTTTTTTCCCAAATTTTTTGATAATGGCTGTAACTGTTTGTTTATCAGAGTTTTGAAAGTAACTATTCTTGGTGTGGTGTAGGTTGTGAAGTCTATAATCTTGGGACCGGACAAGGTACATCTGTCCTTGAAATGGTGGCTGCATTTGAAAAGGCCTCAGGGAAAGTGAGTAAAAGGCAGTTATTAGGCACAGTTATATTTCATATACTAAAATTGGCTGTAGAGCTAATCTATTCTAAAACTGTTTATGGTTACCAGAAAATTCCTTTGAGAATAGCTGATCGCAGGCCTGGAGATGTTGAAACAGTCTATGCATCCACAGAGAAGGCAGAGCGTGAATTAAATTGGAAGTATGTATTCATCTTATTTTGTTGTTTCTTCATATGTTGCTTGGACTGAATTTCCCAATTTACTTTACAAGCATAAAAATGAATTTCATGATGGGGTAATGCAGAGCTAAATATGGAGTAGAGGAGATGTGTCGTGACCAGTGGAATTGGACTAGCAAAAATCCTTGGGGATATGAACCCCCGGAGACAAGTGCTTAGTTCGTTCTACATAATGGAAAAGTATGCTGTTACCAGGACGTTGGTTATAATTTAGGGCAATTTAATACAGACCTTTAGTGAGATCCTTAACCTTCTCACCCTAGACTGCCAGATCTTGAAAACCCAGATCGGGGATGCAATTATTATCCCTTGAAAGAGTACATGCTAAGCCATCATTATATCAAAATAGCCAAAGAGATTTGGTTTGAAACTACTTGATGCTTGAATGTCATGAACCAAATAACTTGTATTTAGGTTAATGCTGGAAATTTTACTGCCCAAAACATTTGTATTTATGTTATCGTCTTTTGGGTAACTATATCTTTTCTTTTACCACGTGCATTCTGACGATAAAAATGAATATGCCTTTGGAGATTTATCGTTTTTGGACTGCCCTTACAGTTTTATTTTGAGGTTGGCTTCCACGAAAGCTACACAATGCAACTATGCTTGATTTTACTGTAGTTGTGCTTTGTCGTAGTTGTTGAGCTGCTACACAATGCAACTATGCTTGATTTTACTGTAGTTGTGCTTTGTCGTAGTTGTTGAGCTGTGGAAGCTGTGTAGCTTTCTTATGTTACTAACGTAGTAATTTGTGTGATTGATTGCTAGAGCCGTCTTTCAGCAACTAGCGTCAATATGTAATTAGCAATTTGGACCTTCTTGAACTACAGAAAAATTTTCAAGTAGAAACATTCTCTGAGGTTGTTCTCAGTTCTGGGGTAAACTAGCCTGCATACGCTGATGAAAGTCTCTATAACTGCAAAATTGGGTAATTTAGTATGGCAGTTGTCTATAAAGCGACTTTTTGAAAGCCTTTCCGGTGGGTTTTTCTGGTCCAAATTCGGCAGTAATTTATTCGAATCCCAAGTTTGATAGCTAGTCTCTGCACAATCAAAGCGTCCCTGAGGTTTTTCAGGGTGCTGAATCCAAATATGCAGTTAAAAAACCATTTTAACTGCAACAAATCAGAATTTAACCTCAATTTCTTCCGCTGGATTCCGTCACCGGAATCTCCAAAAAGTCGCATTATAGACAACTCCATTTAGTATGTGCTAAATATATATAATATAGATGTTCCAAATGTATAATGGTGCCCAGTAAAAATAAACATCTAGACATTATTTGCCCTGTAAGATACCACCATGTGCAGAGTTTCCATCAATCTAAAGGGATCATTTCCAGATCCATTTCCAACTGGTTTATTAGCATACCCTAATCCCGAGGGCTGCCCTCGGAGAATTGACTATATTAGCATACCCTAATCCCGAGGGCTGCCCTCGGAGAATTGACCCGGTGATTTCTATTAGCAAGGTGTTCTACCAAAACTTGACCAATTGAGGTAAACTTCAGGGCCAGTGAAGCATATTATGGTTAAATATACAGACTAAAATTATAAAAGAGTACTAAGCTTTTAATTAAAAGATAGTAAGGCCAAATTAAGAGAGTGAACAGGACATTTATTCCTCATAGACACCATCAAGATTATTCAAAGTTGATCGGTAGACATAAATATAGTAAGATAGTAAGGCCAAATTAAAAGATAGTAAGGCCAAATTAAGAGAGTGAACAGGACATTTATTCCTCATAGACACCATCAAGATTATTCAAAGTTGATCGGTAGACATAAATATAGTAAGATAGTAAGGCCAAATTAAGAGAGTGAACAGGACATTTATTCCTCATAGACACCATCAAGATTATTCAAAGTTGATCGGTAGACATAAATATAGTATGTCTTTTATTTGATTAATATTTGGTTCGTGTTTGTTAGAAACCCTGTAGTTAAATTATAAATATCTACTGAGAAATCGAAAACATAAAATAAATTTAATTCTTTAAATAAAGAATTATCATGATATTATATTAAATAATAATGATAACCAATAAATTAATAATTATTATAATTAAAAAAAATTATAATTTTATGATAATTGCATTAAAAGTGCTCTTATCTTAGTAGTAGAGATGTAATTTTCTGTTTATTGTTTGAAGATAGATTATATAAATAAAATAAATAAAAATATAATAATTATAATTTAATTAATGATTATAATTTTTAATAATACTTTTGACTTGTCAATTATATTAAAATAATTGCAATAAGTTTAATAATTATAATTTAAATATAATTATTAATTACTTTAGATTCATCTTCTTGGGATCAAATCTTTTCAATGCAAATGTTTTAGAGTGCAGAGGCTTGATCTCTAGATACTTGGTGGATCCTTTTAGAGTGCAGAGGCTTGAACTCTAGATACTTAGTGATCTGAGTTAATATAAATCTAGTTTGGTATTAAACATAGTTGCATGGATCCTGAGTTAATATAGATGTTATGTGGATGTTTATGGGAGTTTAAAATTAATATAGGAACAATTTTACTTGGAAGTTTTAAAATTAATATTTTTTTTATAGTGTAGTTAAATTAAATTGTAAATATTTTTATGTTGATAGGTTTGTCTATTTTAGTATAAGTTTTTCTTGATTTTATTTATTACTAGTAAAATGATAAAAAATATGATTTATTCTAGAATTTATTATATAATTTTAATATATTTAATTAAAAAGAGAAATAAAAAACAATTGTTCTGGTCAGCCAAAGACAAATCTGACCCATGCTAGGATCGGGGTTTTTTTGATGGACTCTCCAACTAACTATTGTGCTCGTGTACGAAATATGAAAAATCTGATCTATTCTAGAATTTATTATATAATATAATATATTTAAATAAAAAAGAGAAATAAAAGCAATTATTTTGGTCAGCCAAAGACAAATTTGACCCATGCTAGGATTGGGGGCCTATCAGATTCACTATTCATATGGCAAATCATATAGGGGCCAAACTACTCGCCCTTTCAAAGCTTGCCTCAAAGAACACATGACTCGCATCAAAGAACATATAACTGATACCAACCATAACCGTCTTTCAAAGTTTGCTATCACTGAACACTCATTTAACTCTAAACTCTTGGTTTGTTTTGATCAAACAAAAATCCTAGCCTTTGTTCTTTTCTATAATCGAATTATTCCAGAAGCCCTCCAAATCAAGAAGTACCCTAATAACTTTAACAGGGAGGAACCCTAATAACTTTAACAGGGAGGATGGATTTAGGCTTAGCCATTCATGGTTTGTTTTGATCAAACAAAAATCCTAGCCTTTGTTCTTTTCTATAATCGATTTATTCCATAAGCCCTCAAAACCAAGAAAAACCCTAATAACTTTAACACGAAGGATGGATTTATGCTTAGCCATTCATGGCAGCCTGTTATCTACCATTTCACCCATTTCACCTATTACATTCCCCCTATTGGTTGCCTTCTTTTCCACCCTTGATTGTCTTCTCTACCTTTGGTTACCCTCTTCCCCTTTGCTTTAAACCTCCCTCCTTTTCTTTTTTCATCCTAACTTATATTCATGTTAATTGGACCCCATCTTTGATCTAGCTTGGTTGAAGTTATATAAAATTATCTTGGTAATTCTAATTATTTCCTTTAAATTATTTATTTAATTCATAATTTAATTTAACTTTAAATTCCTAAATATCAATTCACTAGGTTTAAATTTGTCAAATAATTGGATTAATCATTAATTACTTTAATCTAATTTAACAATTATTTCTAATTATTTCATTGGGAGTTAACATTTGACTAGATTTAACTTTTGTCTAAATTTATTATAAATTCTTTAATACCAATTTGAAATTGTTTAAATTGGTCCAATAATCTACACGGTTCTCTTCTAGAAGTCTCCAATAACAAGAGAAATGTGGATTTCAATATATAATATATTTAGATATTTT
>APFE030574285.1:82838-95493 GCA_000404065.3 Pinus taeda | reverse complement strand
TAATTTTTATTATATCTTATTAATTTTTTTTGATGTTTATATATATATATATATTATTTAGCCCCTTGGATATATTAGATTTTTTATCGATATAATTTAGTAAATCTTTTTGATGTTTATATTTTGTTTCTTTTTGATTATTTTTGAATAGATTAGATTTTTTACCTTTGTTTGTTGGTTCAAACATCTACCAAAAACTCATTAATCTGGAAGAGCAATTTCAAAACAAAGATGAATCACAAAAGTTTTGTTGAGAAATGGCAACAAGAAATTCTAGTTTAATTTGTCCTTAAAATAAATGGAGAATTTAAAATCGAATTCTATTCTCATAGCAACTTGTAAATAGTTAAATAAGTTTAATTAACTTAATTAGCTTAGGAATTTTGAGTTGGAAGTCTTTCTGTAGTCATGTATATGTTCTCCCTAAGTTTTAGAGGTCAGTATGAGTTTAAATTGAGTTGGAAATTAGATAACTAAGTTTATTGAGTTAAGTTAAATTAGTTCCAAACTGTTTGAGGAACTAATAGAGAGTTAATAGTCAGTTGGTGCACTAGTGCATCCACAAGTGTCACTCTAGTTAACTGAATATTCCCTCATAAAAAACTCATGCATGTCAATTATGAGAAAGACCGGGTTGAGATTGGAGTGCATGGACAATGTACTCTTAGTTGTATTATTTACTTGAGTGTAAATATCATGCATGCATCACAGATTGTTACTATGCTTGGATTGCACAGTTTTGGAAGCATTAATTCCCTTTAAATACAGGTTATTCATCTTAGGAATTATGCAAGAGATTAGGGGCTTGGAGAGTTGCAAAAATGGCTAAGTGTTGGCTAAGAGCTTGCGTATGAGCTGAGAGAGTTGAGCATACTTGTGCGGAATTGTTCTAGTGAGAACAAGCTTTGTATCTTCACTCATATTTCTAATATATGCAATACAGATAGATGGGTTTTGAGCAGTGGCTCTTCCCATATACATCTTGTGTTATGTGCTATTGATTTATTTTCTTTTTGTTCATATTGTTTTCATCGATCTATTGGCTTTTGCAGGTTGAAAGTAGAAGTAGATTCTTGTCCTGTGCTTTAGTACATTGCATGAGCTTGTGAATCTACATGATTTTTTTTACATGGTATCGGAGCTGAGAACAATATACTAGAGGAGATTTCGAAGTTTTGAGTTTTGGGTTACTGGTGAAATTCGAATTTGCAATACATACTTTAGGATCGGCAGATGTCATTCTACGGTTTGCGGCTTAAGTATGCCTTGGAAGGGAGCTCAAATTTTATAGTTTGGAGGGACAGAATGGAGGCTGTGCTAGAGGATAATGGCTTGAAGGAATTCGTTGATCAAGAAATTCTAAAGCCAACAACATCGGATGCACATAATTTGGCCGAATGGAAGAAGTGTGTGCTGAAGGCAAGGCGGATAATCCTTGAGGGAGTTCGAGACCACATTATCTTAAGTCTCCATGGCAAGGAAACTCCATATGTTATGTGGAAAACATTGACGAACTTGTATAAGAACAACAATGACCAATGGAAATTGGCATTGAAGGACAAACTTTGAAAATTCAAAATGGAGAAAGGCGAGACTATTCCAAAATACTTGACCAAGTTCACTCAATGTCGTGATGAACTTGAAAGTGTTGGAATCACGATTGCCGAGGATGATATGGTGAGTCTTTCTCTTCTAGGACTCCCAAAGCGCTGACATAGTTATTAGGACTCTGTCAATGGTCAGGAGAAGCTGCCAAATTGGGAACGACTGTGGTCGGATTTGATGAAGGAGGAGATCAGGAGGGACACCAGGGATGGCTCTTCATCAAAGATTGATGATGAAGAGAACTGTGCCTTAGCAATTAAGGCGAAGAAGGGGAAAGGGAAATCTTCCCACTCCAAATTGGATTCTTATCATGGAGGTAAGAAGAAGGACACGACGAAAGTTAAGTGCTTTCATTATCATGAGTTGGGCTATTTTGTACAAATTGTCCACCCAAGAAGTCCAAGATTAAGTCCTCAAGAGGAGCGGCGGGTGAGGCTTTGGCCTCTCAATTTGAATTGGACTTTTCCCTCGTTGCATGCATGGTGTCGTTAATTGTGGGACATGTATGGTACTTAGACAGTGGAGCTTCATTCCACATGACTGGCGACAAAGAGTTATTCAGTAACCCGGAGGAGAAATATCTCCAGATGCATATCTATATGGGTGATGACGGGAAGTATAATGTTACTGGATTGGGCACGATTACTTTTCAAAGGGAGCATGGGGCTCCACTCACCTTGAAGAATGTTATGTATGTGCTCAGGTTGAAGAAGAACTTGGTATCCGTTCCCATGCTTGGGGATAGAGGCTATGATGTGATCTTCTCGAAAGGAAAGGCATTCCTTCGACACATAACCATGGGTCAAGTAAAGAAGATAAGGATTCAGGTGAAGAATATCTATAAGTTGGAGGTAGAGAATGTGTTGCTTTGAGCACAAAAGAAGAAAGGGTGCAGAGCTGAGACATTAGCGAGTTGTGGCACAAGCGATTGGCCACTTGCATCATGGGGCTTTGAAGATATTACAGCGAATCTCTATTAGTCTTCTCCAAGGTACGCTTGAGAAAGTTGATACATGCAAGGGGTGTACTTTGGGAAAATACACCATATATTCCTTTCATGACAGAGATAACTGAGCAGAGGCTATTCTAGAGAGGGTCCATTTAGATGTGTGTGGACCATTCTCGACAACATCCACGACCAAACACATGTATTATGTTATATTTGTTGATGACTTTTCTCGAAAATGTTGGATATTTTTCATGTAGAAAAATGATCAAACCTTCACAAAGTTTTGTGAGTTTAAAGCATTGGTGGAGAAAAAGTCGGGCAAGAAGGTTAAAGCTCTACAGAGTGATAATGGTGGTGAGTATGTCTCAAACAAGTTTAATAACTTCTGTGCAGTGGAAGGGATTAAACGAGAGTTAATGACACCTCATAACCCTCAATAGAATGGGGTGGTCGAGAGGAAGAGTAGAAGCATATTACGGGCAACAAGGGCGATGTTGCATGATCAGGGCCTACCACTACACTTGTGGGCTAAGGCATGCAACACACTGGTTTATGTTCAAAACCGTAGCCTACATTGAATATTTGAGATGAAGGCACCAAAGGAGGCTTACTCTGGTAAGAGGCTAGATGTTGGTCACTTCAGGATTTTTGGGTCATTGGCATATTGCCATGTGACCAAAGATGCACGAAAGAAGCTTGAGATGACAGTATAGTTGGGGATATTTGTGGGGTACACTGATACATATCAAAACTATCGGGTGTACTTGCCGACCAACAGGATGATAGTGGTTCATAGGGATGTCAGATTCAATGAGGAGAAGGTCATGTGATTTTCCCTTGAGAGGGAGCTTGAGCTACATGCAAATGAGGAGATTTTAGCTCCTAAGATTGAGGAGCCTTAGATTGATGTGGAGAAGCCACATGCAGAGGATCCAGGAGTGGAGAAATCCACTAAGGCAGAGTCTTGCAGAGAGGGAAGAAAGCGCACCAGAGAGGTTGACATATTGTTGGATGATGCGTAGGAGAATGTGGGAACACGCACTTCTCAGTGCATGCAGAGGAGGTCACCTGAGAGGTACACTGGATACATGGCTCTTATGGGTGAATGTGTTGTGACAGAGCCAACTTCCTTTAAGGAAGCAATGCAACAGTCAGTTTGGGTTGATGCCATGGTGGAGGAGTATGACTCCATAGTTCGTAACAATGTTTAGGATGTGGTCCCGTGACCGGAGGACATGTTAGTGGTAAGCTCCCATTGGATTTACAAGGTAAAGAAAGATGCAGATTGTAGTGTGGAGAAGCATAAGGCTAGATTTGTGGCCCATGGATTTTCATAGGTATAGGAGATTGAGTATGATGAGACCTTTGCCCCTGTTGCAAGGTACTCGTCAATCAGGCCTGTATTGGCACCACCAACACATGGGGTGGGAGACACATTAGATGGATGTGAAACATGGGGGCTTCACTCATTGAACCTTGGACATAGCATGTGCATTCGTGGCATACTAAACAATACCCTTAATTTGGCTACAAATTGGAAAATACCTCTAAAAATCACATTATTTAACCCCCTACCAATATAAATCTAATACACCCTCTGAATTTAAAAAACCCCTATTTTCACTAAATATTGTATGTATCCATTTTTTTTATTCACATTTTTTATACCCTTTTATTTTTATATCCTTGGTATAGTGACATGATGTCTCTCTTATGACACCACATGCATTACAATGCACCTTTCTTCTTTTGATACATTGCAAATGCATATTAGTTGCACCTTTTTTTTCTTTTGATATAAATTGTAAATGCATATTAGTTCTCCCAAAATGGAATTACTTAACCCACACTTAAGCACACATCACTATGGTTTATGACATTTAATGGTCTAAGGCACACAAAGATCAACCATGTTTTGGGAAGATTGATTATGTGCATGTATATAAAATAACATATACATTGATCTATATGATGATGAAAAATCAATTGGTGAATATTTATGAATAGGTTTGCACCAAATATGGTGTTCAAGCACAAGCCTAGACCCCCTAGATGTAATACCACTATCTACAACCAAGGTTGGGGCCCCAAATCTCAAATCAAGGGTGAAATCCCAACCTAGACATGCATGGAAGAAGAGGATGGAAAAGTCCCAGCACATGCGCTCTTAAGGGAATAACACGAAAGCATGAAATCACCTTTTGATTCACTATTATCTCACCAATGAGATATGGGCTATCACTTATAGACTATGTAAAATGAAACAATGGATTGGAGATAACACAGAGGCATTAAATTAATGGACTACAACTAGAACATAAGACAAAATTCTGGTTGTAGAGGTGATCTGCTCCATTTAGCTAGCTCAAAACAATGATGTATTCCAAAATAAACCTCCAAACATCTACAAGATTTTCTACATGTTGAAGGAAAACATTACCTTATCATGCACCTCACTAAAGTCAAGACTTCCTTGCACTCTCATACCTTTGAAATACAATTCTAAAATTTCTAGAGGATATTTTGATTATCCAATTTTAAGGCCACAACCAAGCCATACACCACATTGGTGTATGAGACACCCTTGTTTGTGGGACAAGGGACCCACCTCTGCACAATGATTTGATTGCTAAGTCAACGAAGGCATACATACTCTACCCCCTCTGGTTTTGAACCTGTGACCTCTTAGGAGGAAACACATGCTCTTAACCATTAGGCCCACTCAAGTTGGACATAGTGGATTTCTCCTTAAGGTCTCTTTCAGGAAGTTCATTATTTATCTTAGGATTTATTTTACATAATGAGCGATTATGTTGGAACTAACATCATACATGAAATAGAAACGACCCTGGCAATAATATTAAGAACTAATATCACTTCCTTGAAATAGGAATGGCCTTGGCATTTCTATAATCAGAGAATCACTTGAAAATTTAAGCTAAACAATATTAAAGTAATGTCTTGAACACCAGGAACTAAGAGCCTTATCGTCCTATAACGAAGCAACCTATGCAAGATCAAATTTACAAAAAAGACCTGCCAGAGAACATCCAAGCACACAATTATGATAGAGAAAACCCCTATAATGCCAAAATCAGTTGAAAAGCATGATATGGGACTTTCAAATTCGAAAACTAGTTGAGAAGCATGGGATCAAACTTCCAAGATTTTATATAACAATTATCTGAATGAAGGTGCTTGCAAGACAAACTTAAATGTCCAAGGAGGAAATGATAGGAGAAAATATTTACCATAAATTAAAAATAATTCTTTCGTTGTTATTTCCTACGAGATTAAGCCAGTTGTTTATATAAACACTTCAGTTATTATTTTTGTATATCACTTTAGTTAATATTGTCTTCTCAGTGTCAAGATTAGAATAAAGAACAACCATTTTTGCTATATACAACCATGCTTACAAATATCCCAAAGATTCTACAGAAAACTTGTAGACCAGGGGTTATAAAAGGCCAACGAGGTTTGAGCAATTATAAAAGCACAAGTGTAGGAATCTTCTTATTACCTTGGAAGCTCAAGTTGTGTAGGACCAGTAGGACTCACATCACCTTCCACAACACATATTATAGAATCTTCAAAGCTAAACCAGTTGTCCTTTATTTTGCTACATGAAACTGTTAAACTACTAACATGTCCAAAGATAATTTCTCATCAACTAGCGATTCTAAAAACACAACTTATTTATCAGAATAATGGTCATTTTACCAATATGTCACAATAAATTGCAATAAATAACTATGGAAAAATCAGTTGAATAGAAGGCACACAATTTTCTTTCAGTGCCTTTGAACTTACTCTGAGACAACAAGAATATACAACATTTGATCTAACTTTGTTGCATCTAATAAAAACAGAAGTTGGAAACATAATTCCATGCTAAAAAGGTTTTGATCAACTCTAGTCTAACTTAGTTGCCTATAACATGTAGGATTTAATCCAACTTAGTTTCCTCTAATTCAAACAGAAGTTGAAAACAGAATTCTGCGCTAATATATTCTGAAAACTCTAATTTAATTTCACAATAAAACAATATACTATAGTCTAAAACTATGATATTCTTACAATTAATAGCAAATGCAAGTGGGTGAACTTCTAGTAGAATTCAAGCACTGTCGTAGCAACACAACGAACAATCATACAAGGATGTTTCATAAAAATTGTTCCACCTACAATTTCTGCTCTAGTGTAAGAGCCTCGAGAAGAATCAAGCTTTTGGACCAACCAAGAAAAATTACTTTAAACACTAAGGTGTAAACAAAGATCATGCTGTCAAGACTCAAAACAGAAACTAAATACACAACAACATGAAATAATGTGAAAAAACATAGTCTCCACTAAAAGAACACTAAATTTGTATATCTACCCCATAATGAAGAAGAAAGTTTCTTTATCTCACCATACTGCACTTGAAAGTTCCCAACTATATAGCATAAAGTCAAAATATCTAGGCTGTGCACTATCAAAAACCAAATTCCAAATTGCCAACCATTCCACAGTTTAAATCTAAACAATGAATATATGCCAAGGCCTAAAAATATTATGATATAGCTTTAAAAAAAATATCTCAATCAAACAATTGTTTATGGGATGATGATACAACCAACAATAAATTTCTACATCCAACTCTAGAAATCTCCACTTCTACAAACTCAAAGATTGCATGTTTAGGACCGTGCTTCATTCTAGAATAAATTGAATCTATGAAACAACTCCATAGACCTAGATCCAAGTCAACTTGTTAAGCACTGGTCAGAAAAAGATTTGTAAAATCACTACAGAAAACCTATGACTACTGTGAAAAACCTATGACCATTGTTAAGACACATTAAAGAGCACAATGTTAGAATATTCATCTATTAATTGAAAAGTACATATCATACAATTCACAATCTACCATGCCCTCCTAAATTGAATCAATATTTTTCTTATCAATGTGCACTTTGGTAGAAGCTAGATCCTTCTTCTTATGAACCGTTGATGCACCAACTCCTATAGCTTTTGTTGAAGAAAAATTTATGCTTGGATCTTGAATATTATTCTCATATTTGTTGGGCATGGTAGAAGTGGGGTAGGAGAGGTCACAAGGGTATATTTTAGGCCTTCATTTAAAGTAGTAGACTCTGAAATTGCCACTTTACTCTTCAATTTGGGCTTCAAAGCATGAATGCTTGTATAGAGCCTGCAAAATAAACCCATATCATTATATTTTGTTTGTAACATAAGCACATCGTACCTCTTGTAACATAAGCACATCGTACCCATAAATAAGCTAAATTGATAAGTGGGTGAACACATACAAGAAGAATATGTCACTGTCCAAGGGTTGGATTCCAATCCTTCTTCAGAGTATTGACATATATCTCTCCATTTCTTGCAATACTAGGGTGGAATATTGTTGTGAAAAAATACCTTGCAATCCAAGTCAATCATTAATACTGAAAGACGACAAAGTTTATTTCTCAGTTTTTACAAGTCATGCATCCCCCTTATATACTTGATGATTTAGATAAGCCATAAGTAGAAAAGCAAAAAGAATGTCTTATAGGTAACTAAACATCTAAAGAAAAAATAATATCCATTTAAGAGAATTTAAATTGGATGAAGCATCATTATAAGGATCAACAATTACATTTGGGAGGAGAGTTTGGAAAATCAAGAGTTAGAATTAGTGTCATTCGAAAAAAACCAAATTCATATGGAGTTCCAGCTACAGGAAAAAGCATCAATAAATGTAAATATAGCTCATGCTCAAAAAATCTAGTAATAACTATGCAAAAAAAAATGAATTTAGATGCTTCAATAAATGCAATATGAAAAAATGATCCATTTCTCAAGCATAAAACATTCAAAATATGTTACATTGTTTTGGATTATTCTTTTAGAATGTACCCGATCCTTCAATGTCAGCAACTGTGATTGAAAAATTTGTCATCGTTCACCACCACTTTTATACCTCCATGAGGTGATTCATCAAGACTCTTCAACTCCTTTTCAATTTCATTTATCTCCACGTCTGGGAGGTTCTCGGTTTCAGCCTATAACAGAAGATATATATGTATTGATGTATGAAGATCCACTTCAAAATGGAAAGCATCACAAAAATTTATGCCTGACAAAAACCATATTAATTGATCTTGAGAAACTCGAAATATAACAACCTACATGCACTTTTCACCACTGCCCAGGATGTTGGGGTTTTACATTCTATAAATTTTAGACTAATAAGAAATTTGCACCTTTAATTCTAGCAAGGTCTAGTAAGAGATGAAAGACCCCAACTATTAACTGATGTAATTTTTTTTACTTTTGAAAGGAAGAGGGACTTCCCTACAATAGAAAATAAACAATTTTATGCCAAAAATCTATGCATGAGGAGAAAAGGGATAGAAACATTCATAATATGCCAATTTAGTTGTAGGAAAACCTCTACTAGAGATAATTGAGTATCTATAATGAGCTAAAAGGCCCCATCATCCATCAGCAAGGTCATGATTTTTACCATGTCCGACTGATACAATTGCCTGAAATTCAACTTGTAGCAATGGTTGAAAACATCCACTTGATTCGGTAGATGGAACCTCCCTGTCTAGCAGGTATGATGGAATTTCACAACTCTCATTTACCTTGAAGGCTTGATAATGGCAAGTTCAGTAAGGAATGTGGAAAGAAAAAGGAACAAATAACATAGTCAAGGAATAAAGACCACTGGCCATGACAAGATAAAGGGGCCACATATTCATTCTTGTCCATATTGACCAATTGTATCGGGGTGCAAAATGTGTACAACAGTAACATAATTCAAAGAATGAGAGTTCAAAAAATATCCCTACAAAACATTTGCAAGTTTGGGGGTAGAAAACAATCAAGGTATGCATATGATGCAATGGTGTAGTTGTAGCTACCCACCTAACATATTTTTTCACAAATGTTTCATCTTCAACAAGCAATATAGGAATTGGGCCATCTGTACCATGCCTGGCTTTATAAGAAGCATAAAATTTTCTGACTGCCTCAAAAATGTGCTCATGCTCCCCTGGGATATACGTTAATGACTTTCTAACTTTCCTTAAAGTCGTAGATATTAAAGGACCATCTAGATTCAAGCTAATAAAGCTACGTAATCTAGGACCTCCCCATAACTTGATCACCTCATAGAGGGATTTTGTGGATGTACTATACCTTCTCCTTGCTTTTGCATGCATCAAGTTATGAAACATATCCTTGACAAATTCCCAAACTACTTCTTTACTGTAACAACCCTGATTTTAAAATATACAAATAGTTACATCAATTATGCGATTTAAAATCAACACACAATTAATTAACTATTTAACATATAATTTTCGGAAATATGAGCAGAGACAACTTACCTGTGGCGATGATATTCCTTACTTGTGATTTCAGAGTTGAACGCTATTTGAATTATGCTAACCACAACAAAGTTTTGGGGATGACTCTCCACCCAACCATAGGCTCAGTTGCACAAAATCATTCTACAACTGGCCACCCCCGAGCCCTCAATCAACGCACTACTGCTAGGGAATCCTTTGTTTCACAACACTTTTCTCCCAAGAGAATGGATGATCGAATCATGGAATGATCTCTCATCTTCCTCACCATCTATTAAATAGAGTAAACATTGGAAGGGGAACCGCATGCACACACTCCATGTGTCAACATGCAACTTTTATTTCTTTATTTTAAGTTTAACTTAGTTTAGTAATTCTCTTAATATAATTTTTTCTTATTTTATTCATTTTTACTTTTTGATAACTTTAGTTATTTTTACTATTTTTATAGTTCTCTTAATTTAACTCTTTCTTATTTTATTTTACTTTTTGTTAACTTTACTTATTTTTTACTATTTTTATAGCTTATTTATATTTATATTTATTAGAACTCTAATAACATTATATATTTATTATAATTAAATTTTCCTTCATTTATCTATATTATATTTACTTTATTATCTTTCTTATTGTTTCCTTTATTTTCTTATATTTTAAATTATATTATATTATTTATTATTTTTATTATTATTAGGGGACATTACATACTCCCCCTCTTTAAGGAACTTTGTCTCGAAGTTAAGTTGAATTATTTAACATTTTATTTATTTAGTTATTTATTACTTCATGTTTTCCCTACACCCTCTGCTGAACTAGTATAACTAGCAGGCATCGAAAGTTTTCACAACACCCAGGAAATCTCAAGGAATCTTTGTCCTTTTTCCCACTTTTGGAACCAAGCATAAGCCTCCCCGGTCTGTATCCTAGTCCAAGGCCTGCACCTAACTCAGACCTCATCTGCCCCAAGGTAGGCATCTGGTATGGTACTCAATGACTTCGGACATCTCGAAAGGCTGGCCCACTCCCTCCACAACTACTAGGGTGCACAACCCCAGGCATTGAAGTCCTTACACCCCCACCAGACTTCGGCATCCCAATCCAATACTAGGTACCAAGCCTAATATATCAGGCTCTTGGCCTCCTCAAGATGGTCCCATAGCCCCTTAAGAGTTATCCATCAAGAGCTATACAAGACAAAGGAACCACTGGCATATGTAGTGTTGATTGAGTATGTCCCTAGCCCATATGGTGTTACTTATTCTCCCTCGTAGGTATGGGCTCCTACAAGATCATCAAATAAACTGGCCCTCTCGGCCCATTTATGGATTTCCTGTCCATCACCACATCTCAACATACATCCAATGCATTAGCTATAACATCATAGTATCATAGAAAATAATCCACATGGAAGGTCTTGCATGTCATCATGAGAACATAACATCGTTGTTATCACAAAATTCTGCATGTCATAAATCTACATACAATTACCACATGCTTCACATCATAATATCCTCCCAAGTTATAGCATCAACATTTAACATCAAAGGTGTATCATCACATAATAAATGAACCACATGTCAATATAACTCAACATAACATCATAATCCCTATGCATATTATATCCATTATGAGCATACAACAACATTATCATATCAAATTGAACGAATAAGAACCACATGTGCATCATTATCCACATATAATCACATCATGAAACATCATCAATATGAGAATCATCTCAACACTTATCAAATATAGAACAATAATACACTATAATCATTCTTTTCATGATTCATCAGAAAAATCAATTTCATTTGTTTATGTAAAAAAAAAAGAATACCAATGATGAAATAAGATTATTCAACTAGGTTAACTCATCAATACTATTAGTGTCATGTTTTCATCAAGGTACCAATTACCTTTTAATAATCATTTCCACTTCCTTCTACTAGGGAGTTGGCAATTTTCATGGTAGGTATAATCATTTAAGTACATGTTTAGCCTTCAAATAAACCTCATCATCTTGAAAATTAATCCTTAGTCATGTATTCCCCCTTCCCCAAGGAAATTTAGTGAAATTCATCCTTAAGATATTACTAGACGTACAAATTATAATCATCGATATCAAATTAAAATTCTGAGATTGTCATACATATTTTGTTTATCCATTCTAGTACCATTATACTTAGTGACACATAGACACTAGGTCATCCTTGTTTAAGTTTGTTATCGTGCTTAATCAACTTGCATTATGGTTGGTTGATCCCTAGTGATGTATCCATCATTGTGTAATTATCATTGTACATCCTCAAAAGGCTTACTTATCTCATTAGGTTCTCATCTCAATACCACTTGACCTCTCTTCTTTTGTCAATTTATGCATAACTCTTCTTGAAGTCTCATTATAAAATCTCCAACAACATCTGTTCATATGCTTCATGCTCAATGTTTTCTCGTTATTCTACATAGTTTATTTCCTTTTCCATAAGTTTAACAATTGTTATCCTTCGAACATTTTCATAGATTAATCACTTTCCATTTCTATGACTTGTAATCTTAATCCTTTTAAATCATATAAGTCATCAGTGTGAATTGTACCAATCATGTTGCTTAACCCACCCATCAATATCCTTAGGAGAACGTGCCAGTAAGAGAGAAAAGCCTTCACTTCATTGCATAAGTTGGTCATAGGATTATCACAGTTCAACCTATTACTCCCATGTTATTCACTAGGTTC
>APFE030574285.1:50727-82818 GCA_000404065.3 Pinus taeda | reverse complement strand
TATTAGATATCATTTTTGGGATTCAACTGCGTTAAGTAAGTCATTCACGTATGACCATTTCCATGAGAGGTAGTCGTAACTGACTAATTTCTCATGATTTTTGAATAGTTCCTTAGCGCTCATTGCATCGGGTGATGCTCACAGGGGTGAAGAAGTGGGATTGAAACTAGTGAAATGTGGAGAACGAATCACATAGCATCAATCATCACTTCTGGGGCTTGCACCCGGTAACCAGGACTTCCCAGGAGGTCACCCATCCCAGAACTCCTCTGGCTGAAGCGCGCTTAACTGTGGAGTTTTTCCCACAATCAAGCCCACTTAGCTTGCTACCCCATTTGCAAAACCTTAGCAAGTATTGTGCCTCATGAACCATTCAAGTAGAGATCCCTTGACTCTTTTTGAACCCCATACTTAAGGAAGTTTTCTCAACTTTAATCAACTTCTTCATTCAAAGAATTTCCATATTGTTTGTTTTTTAATGGGGAACTTGACTTTACTATCAATGATAGTTGTCTGGGTAGGAGATTATTCCTCTCTTGAGAAGGAACACCCTCAAAGTAATACAAACCCATAGATTTTAATTATGAATTCAAACACTATAGCTTAACAGTCCTCTAACTCCATGGTATATAATATTCATCATTCAATCATCTCTAACTATTCAATCATCATTACTAGGTTTCCTTTTACACAACTCATCCTCGTTCGATCTCAACATTTTAAGTTTGTAGGTTCCCTTTCTAGTCTATGGGAGAACTCCCTATAACAACACAACACACCCATTGATATTGATATTCTTTTCAATCGATGTTCATCCTAAGATCATATCCCTCACGACTTCCATTGATTCCATATGTCGTTAATGCAAGATCCTCAACCCACGGACAACACTTTCATTAAAATTGTCAAGCCCACCAATCTTAAGGGGTCAAACTTAATCCACAAGGAACAATATCAATCTTAACAATAACATATTGTCATACATGTCACCACAACAACAATTCTCTATAGGTAATTCCAAATAGAAGTAATATTTTTCTTCTTTTCCGATAAGCATTTTATGGCCTTTGCATAAAAACTGAAACTTGTATAATTCAATCTCAATGATTTACCTTGTAATTTTCCTTACTTATGTGCCTCACAAACATCCTTGCAAAACCTAAAGACATCCTTCCTTTCTGTCGATTCAAACAACCTTTCCTTTAGGGATCTCATTCTAATAGAGAATGTAGCAACCTTTGTCCTCTCCCACCAAAGAGCTCACATTATTGATCTATGGTTAGTATTTGTAACCCTTGCAACATTATTTAGTTCATTTTGAGTCAAATGGTCCAATATTCTACCTTTTCCTGTATCTTGTTCACTTCTTTTATTGGCACACATTGATTCACGATATAATCACATCCTGAAGTCATCACATTCTAGAACCAACTTACAAAATTTTCATGTTAATGAATCAAATGGGATCCTTGTTTCAGAAGCCCTCTGACAATGAATATGACTATATGTACCATCAATACGACATTCAATACCCTCATAACATAGCATGATCTTGGTATGCTTCTCTATGGCCCATAATTTTCCACCACTTTGATCATCCATTAGGACCTTTGTTTCCAATCTCTCCCCATTTCTATCAATATAAGGATACCAATACCCCCGACGTTGTAGTAACAAGGGAGGTAATTGAGCTATAATAAGACGAAAACACAATAAAAAACAAATAAATTTGAAGTAAGATAAATAAAATAGTATACAAATTCATATTCAAGTTTAGTCTTAGCTGTTAATTAACACACATGAAGTAGAAGTATTTGCACTTGTAGACCCCTATGTAATACTCATGGTGATAATGGGACCAAGAACCTAGTCAAACTTTGTTGGGACTTATCATTGGTAGGCTTCTTAGGTCTCCCAACATGCCACTCCTCAGCCCAATCTCCTCATGTGAACCCTCATTTGTAGTAGTAGTAGCGTTCTTCTTTGATTTCACGTGTTCATTTAGAGAAATGACAATATTACCACTTGTCAGCACTAAAAAAAACCATTTATTGCATCGTGTACATTCCACTCTCACCTTTTTCATGTCCTTATAGTCTACAACTGCTGACTCCACCACCTTGAACAAATTAGGCTCTTTTGTCTTGTTAAAATCATCTAGAAGTTTGATTGCTTGATTAATATGAAATTTATCTCCAACCATCATTGCCTATTGTACTTCGTTACATGAAGGAATTTCACTACCACTTGGCATTGAAAGGTGTTGTTGATTGGCCCCTGTTTTCATATGATGGTTTTTGAAGTTGCACGTTGTTCGTGCTGCCAAGGATACATCATCTGTTCCATAATCAATGCCACAAATTTCACAATGTATATTTACTTTAGATTCTCCCTTTTTTGAATATTCTTTGAGAGTAATTTTCTCATTGACAAACTCTTCCATTAAACTTTTAACTTTTTTTTCCAAATACGTCAATACACTAGGATCAACAATTATGGCTTGTTCCACTAACAAAGACATAATTTCAACTCTTGGTTGTTTATGCATAGGTCCCTCCACATTCACTTCAATGTTTTCAAATATTAGTATTGTTTCCACTGCATTTGAACACTTTGTTTCCACATCAAATGTTCCTAGTTTCCTCTTGATGCCTAAAAGTGTTGTATAAACTTTCCATTTTTTCTCTTGCTTTGGATTTAAACTTATTCCATCTTGAATAAAATCAAAAGGGTATCCAATGATATCATCATCCACAGTTTCATCATGGATTTCAGCAAATGTACAACCTTCTCGACACTTGATCACGCCAATGATAGAATTTTCTTCACCAGTAGCAATTTTATAAAACATCTCCATCTGTTTTTGCACATAAATAAATGAAAAGGTAAGTAAAATTCCACAAACATATTGGTTTATTATAAAAAAAAGAGAAAGGAAGAAAGGTATGAACTTTGAATTCAAAGCTCCAAAAAACATGAAGAAATATTATTATTTGGATGAAACACCTTGATTCAAAATGTAATATTGGTGGATTCCTCAAATGGAACTAAAACCATAAATAAAATAGATTAATAAAACATATTTGAGAGCTGATTTATTGAGTCAAACATTGACAAACTTATATGCAAGATTAGGCCCTAGAGCTGCCTTAATTTTGGCCTTATTTACATCACTTTTTTGTCTCCTAAAGAGTTCAAAACCAAACCCTTGTAGCTTTTACTATTCATTGGCATGAAATGCATTTATGTTCTCGTGTTATATTTATGTTTATGAAATTTGTTATATATTAAGTTCTCATGGCTATGTTTAATACGAGTCTGCATGTAGACTATTTGTTGAATCTATTCAGAAAGTTGAAAAACATGAAGCAAAAAGAAATGACATTACATAAATATACTGAGAAACTATATAGGTCGTTCATAAGATCTGAACAAAGTGATGGAGGTGATTAGATTGTTGATACGTATATCAATGACATTTGACAGTTGCTAAAATGAACTTGCCATATATCATTTGAGCAACAAAAAGAATAGAAATAGTTAATTTTATTAGGGTTTGATAGTTTGGTGTCATTGATCTTTATTACCAATAGTTTTTTTTCTTGTTTCTAAGAAATTAGTTTTCATGTGATGGCCCTAAGAGGTTGCTGGAAAACTTAGTTTTCATGTGACGGCCCTATGGCGCTATTGGAAAACTTAGTTTTCATGTGATGGTTGTAAGGGGTATGATACATGGATCCATTAGGTACAACAAAGACCATAGAAATGGCCATAGGAACCTAAAGTGGCGGTAGAGGGAAATGTCCTGGAAGAGAGGAGTCTTTAAAAATACCGGTACCAATACCAACAAAAGTACCAATACCAACAAAATATTCAGGAGTACCACCCACTGAAGGAACGTTGCTAGAAGTAAGCAATTGAAAGTTAAGGGTGCAGAAAGACGGTTGGTCCATTGTCACAATTTTCCCTTGGTGAGGAAAAAAGATAAGTCGGAAGACCAACGAGACAATGGATTTCATGGCATAGATCCAACTATGCTCCAACAATGTTACCATTCAAGGTATGAGGGAGGAGCCTTAGTCGGATATTGTCATCAATCATGGAATTGGACACACACCAAAGATGATATGAAGTGACATGTGTCATCACGTCATCTCCCTGCTTGCCTTCAAACTCTGAAATGTTTACAATAATTTTATGTGGGCTTGGAGGCCACAACAAGCTGTGGTTGATGGGGTCATTAGTTAACTTGTACAGATATGGGATGTGGAGAGTAGCCAAAAATGGCAGTGGAGTAGGTGGCATGGAATCTAACTAGGGAAAACTATATTGACCTGAAGGACCAAAAGGTCTAGCCATCAACTAGTTTTAAGAAGGGTACATAGGTGTGATTGGATAATTATTCCCTTGCGGTGTAGGTGGATTTTCCTAAAGTGGTGAGCCATATGGTATGCCCCCAACCTAAGGGAGGTAAGAAGTAAATTGGTTACCCCCATAATAAAGGTTTCCTCCAATAAGTATTGATGGTTGAGTTTGAAGGTGTCAAGGAGATGTAATAGGCCTAGGATATGGGACACTGCTGGCCACATAAGGTAGGTTAGCCATAGAACCACCACATTTTATGATAATGGGACTAGCATTAACATGATAACCACTAACATGAATAGAATCAATAAAATAAAGACCTCGTTGTACCATGGGTTGAGTGCGTGCAGGAATGCCCCCAGATATCGAATAAGTACCAGAAATGTTACCCTTGCCTTGTGGTAAAGGTGGGATTGAACTTACAAGTGGATTCCAACTGAAATTATTATTGAAGGTTAACAAACCGTTCACGCTAAAAGGAGTGTTATTCGAAGGTACAAGATTCGAAACAAAAGGATACGGGTTGGCATGAGGCACTCATTGCAACCCACCACCCACAGTTGGCATAACTAAGGTTCCTGGATTAGACATAGTTTGGAAAATGGGATAACCGACAAATGGTGTAGAAGCTAAAATAGGTGGGGTATACAATGGTGGACCAAAAGTGTCCACAAAAGACCATGAATCACCAGTAGCCTTTGGGATATTTGGAGTGGAAACAAATGAAGACATTGTAGGGAAAGGTGCTACCTCGATGGAAACATTACCAAGAGGATTTGTCAGAGGAGGATTAAAAGGAGTTACTAGAACTTTAGTAAAGCATCTTTAGGAAGAGTTGATGTTGGGTCAGTGTGTAATGATTCATAATTAGAAATTGGAGACTAACTTCCCTAAGTAAAAGGAGAATCTGATTCACTCAGATATTCCTCCATAGAAAGTGGAAGAAGACCTTGTAGTCATCAAGACTAATGATGAGATCCAGTGGAAGCCACGGTGATGTGGGTGCAACAAAATTTTCTCTCTTTAATGACACTAGTTTAGTTTTATAGCCCTGGGGAGTTGACTTCCACAACCCAACCCAAGACCCTAAGCTAAGCTAATGTGTGTTTTTCTAAAATAAATAGTTACTAATTGATTTTATTATGTTTCTTTAAAGGAACTTTATTAGTGTCTTTGGAAGGGTGTTGACGTATGAAATTTTTGAGACCTGACTCAAACCATGCAAAAAGAATGCTGTTCAATTAAATTTTGAAGAAAAATAGTTTATACAGGGAGAGAGTGCTAACATCTTTTCCAAAACAAATAACCCTAATGCATCTTCTAATATATCTTAGTACATGTAGACATTCACAACTCAGAATAAACAACTCATCGTTAAACTGATTGAAACAATCCAAAATAACAAAAAATAAACTTTTTCTTTTCTTTTCAAGTAATGCAATTAAACTACTATTTTAAAATAAAATTGCATGTAAATGGATAAAAAGATCAGCGTTCAGAGAAAATGGACCTCAAAACCAAAAAACAAGCAAAAACCAAAACAACGAAATCCACGAGTAGGGTGGAGAATACGGTTTTCAGGGAACTAACGTGGGTTTCTAGGTTAAACAAAGTGTTAACAACTAGGGTCACACTCTATACAAAAAAGGAACCTGTGTTAATACGAGCTAGAAGGCACTAGTTGTTAAAATGTAACAAGTGTCTGTCTTCCTAATTGTTCTTGAGTCATGACTTGATATAATTATTGATGTACTTGTCAAAAGAAAAAAAGAAAAAAATAATTTGTGAAATAAAAATAATTTTATTGAAATGGGTTTCTTGGATGTTATGTTGTGGTCCTAGGTCAAAGCATCCATTGTGTTCTCTAGGGGTCTTGTTTTCAAGTCAAGAGTCAAGGTCATGATGTACTAGCCCTTGGAGGGCCCATGTAACAAGAAGGAAAAATATTTATTGTAGTACATCATGTCTAGAAGCCTCCAAGTGACGAGTCATCCAACTCTATTCAAGTTGGCCTAGAGAGGCCGAATTCGCTCTCATGGAGGCCTATTAAAAGAAGAACCTGACCTCTTTTGATACACAGATCGAACAACAAGTTATCTATGATCTTAACGAATAAAAGAGAGGTCTGATCCAGTGAAATTGTGTGGGAAGTTTTCTCTAATTTGTTATTTATTTTTATTATTAATTTCTTCATATTTATTATTTATTTACTATTATCATTTTTCTTTATTGTTTATCCTTTATTTTCTTTTATTTTAATATTATATTATATTTCATTTTGGGATTCAACTACGTTAAGTAAGTCATTCACGTATGACCATTTGTAACTGACTAATTTCTCCTGATTTTTGAATAGTTCACTTAGCACTCATTGCATCGGGTGATGCTCACAGGGTTGAAGAAGTGGGATTGAAACCAGTAAAATGTGGAGAACGAATCACATAGCATCAATCATCACTTCCGGGGCTTGCACCCGGTAACCAGGACTTCCCAGGAGGTCACCCATCCCAGAACTCCTCTGGCTAAAGCGTGCTTAACTGTGGAGTTTTTCCACAATCAAGCCCACTTAGCTTGCTACCCCATTTTCAAAACCTTAGCAAGTATTGTGCCTCATGAACCATTCAAGTAGAGATCCCTTGAACCTAGTGAATAACATGGGAGTAATAGGTTGAACTGTGATAATCCTATGACCAACTTATGCAATGAAGTGAAGGCTTTTCTCTCTTACTGGCACGTTCTCCTAAGGATATTGATGGGTGGGTTAAGCAACATGATTGGTACAATTCACACTGATGACTTATATGATTTAAAAGGATTAAGATTACAAGTCATAGAAATGGAAAGTGATTAATCTATGAAAATGTTCGAAGGATAACAATTGTTAAACTTATGGAAAAGGAAATAAACTATGTAGAATAACGAGAAAACATTGAGCATGAAGCATATGAACAGATGTTGTTGGAGATTTTATAATGAGACTTCAAGAAGAGTTATGCATAAATTGACAAAAGAAGAGAGGTCAAGTGGTATTGAGATGAGAACCTAATGAGATAAGTAAGCCTTTTGAGGATGTACAATGATAATTACACAATGATGGATACATCACTAGGGATCAACCAACCATAATGCAAGTTGATTAAGCACGATAACAAACTTAAACAAGGATGACCTAGTGTCTATGTGTCACTAAGTATAATGGTACTAGAATGGATAAACAAAATATGTATGACAATCTCAGAATTTTAATTTGATATCGATGATTATAATTTGTACGTCTAGTAATATCTTAAGGATGAATTTCACTAAATTTCCTTGGGGAAGGGGGAATACATGACTAAGGATTAATTTTCAAGATGATGAGGTTTATTTGAAGGCTAAACATGTACTTAAATGATTATACCTACCATGAAAATTGCCAACTCCCTAGTAGAAGGAAGTGGAAATGATTATTAAAAGGTAATTGGTACCTTGATGAAAACATGACACTAATAGTATTGATGAGTTAACCTAGTTGAATAATCTTATTTCATCATTGGTATTCTTTTTTTTTTACATAAACAAATGAAATTGATTTTTCTGATGAATCATGAAAAGAATGATTATAGTGTATTATTGTTCTATATTTGATAAGTGTTGAGATGATTCTCATATTGATGATGTTTCATGATGTGATTATATGTGGATAATGATGCACATGTGGTTCTTATTCGTTCAATTTGATATGATAATGTTGTTGTATGCTCATAATGGATATAATATGCATAGGGATTATGATGTTATGTTGAGTTATATTGACATGTGGTTCATTTATTATGTGATGATACACCTTTGATGTTAAATGTTGATGCTATAACTTGGGAGGATATTATGATGTGAAGCATGTGGTAATTGTATGTAGATTTATGACATGCAGAATTTTGTGATAACAACGATGTTATGTTCTCATGATGACATGCAAGACCTTCCATGTGGATTATTTTCTATGATACTATGATGTTATAGCTAATGCATTGGATGTATGTTGAGATGTGGTGATGGACAGGAAATCCATAAATGGGCCGAGAGGGCCAGTTTATTTGATGATCTTGTAGGAGCCCATACCTACGAGGGAGAATAAGTAACACCATATGGGCTAGGGACATACTCAATCAACACTACATATGCCAGTGGTTCCTTTGTCTTGTATAGCTCTTGATGGATAACTCTTAAGGGGCTATGGGACCATCTTGAGGAGGCCAAGAGCCTGATATATTAGGCTTGGTACCTAGTATTGGATTGGGATGCCGAAGTCTGGTGGGGGTGTAAGGACTTCAATGCCTGGGGTTGTGCACCCTAGTAGTTGTGGAGGGAGTGGGCCAGCCTTTCGAGATGTCCGAAGTCATTGAGTACCATACCAGATGCCTACCTTGGGGCAGATGAGGTCTGAGTTAGGTGCAGGCCTTGGACTAGGATACAGACCGGGGAGGCTTATGCTTGGTTCCAAAAGTGGGAAAAAGGACAAAGATTCCTTGAGATTTCCTGGGTGTTGTGAAAACTTTCGATGCCTGCTAGTTATACTAGTTCAGCAGAGGGTGTAGGGAAAACATGAAGTAATAAATAACTAAATAAATAAAATGTTAAATAATTCAACTTAACTTCGAGACAAAGTTCCTTAAAGAGGGGGAGTATGTAATGTCCCCTAATAATAATAAAAATAATAAATAATATAATATAATTTAAGTATGGGGGTTTACGCAGTGCATTATATTAGATATCATTTTGGGATTCAATTGCGTTAAGTAAGTCATTCACGTATGACCATTTCCATGAGAGGTAGTCGTAACTGACTAATTTCTCCAGATTTTTGAATAGTTCACTTAGCACTCATTGCATCGGGTGATGCTCACAGGGGTGAAGAAGTGGGATTGAAACCAGTGAAATGTGGAGAACGAATCACATAGCATCAATCATCACTTCCGGGGCTTGCACCCCAAGGAAGTTTTCTCAACTTTAATCAACTTCTTCATTCAAAGAATTTCCATATTGTTTGTTTTTTAATGGGGAACTTGACTTTACTATCAATGATAGTTGACTGGGTAGGAGATTATTCCTCTCTTGAGAAGGAACACCCTCAAAGTAATACAAACCCATAGATTTTAATTATGAATTCAAACACTATAGCTTAACAGTCCTCTAACTCCATGGTATATAATATTCATCATTCAATCATCTCTAACTATTCAATCATCATTACTAGGTTTCCTTTTACACAACTCATCCTCGTTCGATCTCAACATTTTAAGTTTGTAGGTTCCCTTTCTAGTCTATGGGAGAACTCCCTATAACAACACAACACACCCATTGATATTGATATTCTTTTCAATCGATGTTCATCCTAAGATCATATCCCTCACGACTTCCATTGATTCCATATGTCGTTAATGCAAGATCCTCAACCCACGGACAACACTTTCATTAAAATTGTCAAGCCCACCAATCTTAAGGGGTCAAACTTAATCCACAAGGAACAATATCAATCTTAATAATAACATATTGTCATACATGTCACCACAACAACAATTCTCTATAGGTAATTCCAAATAGAAGTAATATTTTTCTTCTTTTCCGATAAGCATTTTATGGCCTTTGCATAACAACTGAAACTTGTATAATTCAATCTCAATGATTTACCTTGTAATTTTCCTTACTTATGTGCCTCACAAACATCCTTGCAAAACCTAAAGACGTCCTTCCTTTCTGTCGATTCAAACAACTTTTCCTTTAGGGATCTCATTCTAATAGAGAGTGTAGCAACCTTTGTCCTCTCCCACCAAAGAGCTCACATTATTGATCTATGGTTAGCATTTGTAACCCTTGCAACATTATTTAGTTCATTTTGAGTCAAATGGTCCAATATTCTACCTTTTCCTGTATCTTGTTCACTTCTTTTATTGGCACACATTGATTCACGATATAATCACATCCTGAAGTCATCACTTTCTAGAACCAACTTACAAAATTTTCATGTTAATGAATCAAATGGGATCCTTGTTTCAGAAGCCCTCTGACAATGAATATGACTATATGTACCATCAATACGACATTCAATACCCTCATAACATAGCATGATCTTGGTATGCTTCTCTATGGCCCATAGTTTTCCACCACTTTGATCATCCATTAGGACCTTTGTTTCCAATCTCTCCCCATTTCTATCAATATAAGGATACCAATACCACCAACATTGTAGTAACAAGGGAGGTAATTGAGCTATAATAAGACGAAAACACAATAAAAAACAAATAAATTTGAAGTAAGATAAATAAAATAGTATACAAATTCATATTCAAGTTTAGTCTTAGCTGTTAATTAACACACATGAAGTAGAAGTATTTGCACTTGTAGACCGCTATGTAATACTCATGGTGATAATGGGACCAAGAACCTAGTCAAACTTTGTTGGGACTTATCATTGGTAGGCTTCTTAGGTCACCCAACATGCCACTCCTCAGCCCAATCTCCTCATGTGAACCCTCATTTGTAGTAGTAGTAGCGTTCTTCTTTGATTTCACGTGTTCATTTAGAGAAATGACAATATTACCACTTGTCAGCACTAAAAAAAACCATTTATTGCATCGTGTACATTCCACTCTCACCTTTTTCATGTCCTTATAGTCTGCAAGTGATGACTCCACCACCTTGAACAAATTAGGCTCTTTTGTCTTGTTAAAATCATCTAGAAGTTTGATTGCTTGATTAATATGAAATTTATCTCCAACCATCACTGTCTATTGTACTTCGTTACATGAAGGAATTTCACTACCACTTGGCGTTGAAAGGTGTTTTTGATTGGCCCCTGTTTTCATATGATGGTTTTTGAAGTTGCACGTTGTTCGTGCTGCCAAGGATACATCACCTGTTCCATAATCAATGCCACAAATTTCACAATGTATATTTACTTTAGATTCTCCCTTTTTTGAATATACTTTGAGAGTAATTTTCTCATTGACAAACTCTTCCATTAAACTTTTAACTTTTTTTTTCCAAATATGTCAATACACTAGGATCAACAATTATGGCTTGTTCCACTAACAAAGACATAATTTCAACTCTTGGTTGTTTATGCATAGGTCCCTCCACATTCACTTCAATGTTTTCAAATATTAGTATTGTTTCCACTACATTTGAACACTTTGTTTCCACATCAAATGTTCTTAGTTTCCTCTTGATGCCTAAAAGTGTTGTATAAACTTTCCATTTTTTCTCTTGCTTTGGATTTAAACTTATTCCATCTTGAATAAAATCAAAAGGGTATCCAATGATATCATCATCCACAGTTTCATCATGGATTTCAGCAAATGTACAACCTTCTCGACACTTGATCACGCCAATGATAGAATTTTCTTCACCAGTAGAAATTTTATAAAACATCTCCATCTGTTTTTGCACATAAATAAATGAAAAGGTAAGTAAAATTCCACAAACATATTGGTTTATTATAAAAAAAAGAGAAAGGAAGAAAGGTATGAACTTTGAATTCAAAGCTACAAAAAACATGAAGAAATATTATTATTTGGATGAAACACCTTGATTCAAAATGTAATATTGGTGGATTCCTCAAATGGAACTAAAACCATAAATAAAATAGATTAATAAAACATATTTGAGAGCTGATTTATTGAGTCAAACATTGACAAACTTATATGCAAGATTAGGCCTAGAGCTGCCTTAATTTTGGCCTTATTTACATCACTTTTTTGTCTCCTAAAGAGTTCAAAACCAAACCCTTGTAGCTTTTACTATTCATTGGCATGAAATGCATTTATGTTCTCATGTTATATTTATGTTTATGAAATTTGTTATATATTAAGTTCTCATGGCTATGTTTAATACGAGTCTGCATGTAGACTATTTGTTGAATCTATTCAGAAAGTTGAAAAACATGAAGCAAAAAGAAATGACATTACATAAATATACTGAGAAACTATATAGGTCGTTCATAAGATCTGAACAAAGTGATGGAGGTGATTAGATTTTTGATACGTATATCAATGACATTTGACAGTTGCTAAAATGAACTCGCCATATAGCATTTGAGAAACAAAAAGAATAGAAATAGTTAATTTTATTAGGGTTTGATGGTTTGGTGTCATTGATCTTTATTACCAATAGTTTTTTTTCTTGTTTCTAAGAAATTAGTTTTCATGTGATGGCCCTAAGAGGTTGCTGGAAAACTTAGTTTTCATGTGATGGCCCTATGGCGCTGTTGGAAAACTTAGTTTTCATGTGATGGTTGTAAGGGGTATGATACATGGATCCATTAGGTACAACAAAGACCATAGAAATGGCCATAGGAACCTAAAGTGGCGGTAGAGGGAAATGTCCTGGAAGAGAGGAGTCTTTAAAAATACCGGTACCAATACCAACAAAAGTACCAATACCAACAAAATATTCAGGAGTACCACCCACTGAAGGAACGTTGATAGAAGTAAGCAATTGAAAGTTAAGGGTGCAGAAAGACGGTTGGTCCATTGTCACAATTTTCCCTTGGTGAGGAAAAAAGATAAGTCGGAAGACCAACGAGACAATGGATTTCATGGCATAGATCCAACTATGCTCCAACAATGTTACCATTCAAGGTATGAGGGAAGAGCCTTAGTCGGATATTGTCATCAATCATGGAATTGGACACACACCAAAGATGATATGAAGTGACATGTGTCATCACGTCATCTCCCTGCTTGCCTTCAAACTCTGAAATGTTTACAATAATTTTATGTGGGCTTGGAGGCCACAACAAGCTGTGGTTGATGGGGTCATTAGTTAACTTGTACAGATATGGGATGTGGAGAGTAGCCAAAAATGGCAGTGGAGTAGGTGGCATGGAATCTAACTAGGGAAAACTATATTGACCTGAAGGACCAAAAGGTCTAGCCATCAACTAGTTTTCAGAAGGGTACATAGGTGTGATTGGATAATTATTCCCTTGCAGTGTAGGTGGATTTTCCTAAAGTGGTGAGCCATATGGTATGCCCCCAACCTAAGGGAGGTAAGAAGTAAATTGGTTACCCCCATAATAAAGGTTTCCTCCAATAAGTATTGATGGTTGAGTTTGAAGGTGTCAAGGAGATGCAATAGACCTAGGATAAGGGACACTGCTGGCCACATAAGGTAGGTTAGCCATAGAACCACCACATTTTATGATAATGGGACTAGCATTAACATGATAACCACTAACATGAATAGAATCAATAAAATAAAGACCTCGTTGTACCATGGGTTGAGTGCGTGCAGGAATGCCCCCAGATATCGAATAAGTACCAGAAATGTTACCCTTGCCTTGTGGTAAAGGTGGGATTGAACTTACAAGTGGATTCCAACTGAAATGATTATTGAAGGTTAACGAACCGTTCACGCTAAAAGGAGTGTTATTCGAAGGTAGAAGATTCAAAACAAAAGGATATGGGTTGGCATGAGGCACTCATTGCAACCCACCACCCATAGTTGGCATAACTAAGGTTCCTGGATTAGACATAGTTTGGAAAATGGGATAACCGACAAATGATGTAGAAGCTAAAATAGGTGGGGTATACAATGGTGGACCAAAAGTGTCCACAAAAGACCATGAATCACCAGTAGCCTTTGGGATATTTGGAGTGGAAACAAATGAAGACATTGTAGGGAAAGGTGCTACCTCGATGGAAACATTCACAAGAGGATTTGTCAGAGGAGGATTAAAAGGAGTTACTAGAACTTTAGTAAAGCATCTTTAGGAAGAGTTGATGTTGGGTCAGTGTGTAATGATTCATAATTAGAAATTGGAGACTAACTTCCCTAAGTAAAAGGAGAATCTGATTCACTCAGATATTCCTCCATAGAAAGTGGAAGAAGACCTTGTAGTCATCAAGACTAATGATGAGATCCAGTGGAAGCCACGGTGATGTGGGTGCAACAAAATTTTCTCTCTTTAATGACACTAGTTTAGTTTTATAGCCCTGGGGAGTTGACTTCCACAGCCCAACCCAAGACCCTAAGCTAAGCTAATGTGTGTTTTTCTAAAATAAATAGTTACTAATTGATTTTATTATGTTTCTTTAAAGGAACTTTATTAGTGTCTTTGGAAGGGTGTTGACGTATGAAATTTTTGAGACCTGACTCAAACCATGCAAAAAGAATGCTGTTCAATTAAATTTTGAAGAAAAATAGTTTATACAGGGAGAGAGTGCTAACATCTTTTCCAAAACAAATAACCCTAATGCATCTTCTAATATATCTTAGTACATGTAGACATTCACAACTCAGAATAAACAACTCATCATTAAACTGATTGAAACAATCCAAAATAACAAAAAATAAACTTTTTATTTTCTTTTCAAGTAATGCAATTAAACTACTATTTTAAAATAAAATTGCATGTAAATGGATAAAAAGATCAACGTTAAGAGAAAATGGACCTCAAAACCAACAAACAAGCAAAACCAAAACAACGAAATCCACGAGTAGGGTGGAGAATATGGTTTTCAGGGAACTAACGTGGGTTTCTAGGTTAAACAAAGTGTTAACAACTAGGGTCACACTCTATACAAAAAAGGAACCTATGTTAATACAAGCTAGAAGGCACTAGTTGTTAAAATGTAACAAGTGTCTGTCTTCCTAATTGTTCTTGAGTCATGACTTGATATAATTATTGATGTACTTGTCAAAAGAAAAAAAGAAAAAAATAATTTGTGAAATACAAATAATTTTATTGAAATGGGTTTCTTGGATGTTATGTTGTGGTCCTAGGTCAAAGAATCCATTGTGTTCTCTAGGGGTCTTGTTTTCAAGTCAAGAGTCAAGGTCATGATGTACTAGCCCTTGGAGGGTCCATGTAACAAGAAGGAAAAATATTTATTGTAGTACATCATGTCTAGAAGCCTCCAAGTGACGAGTCATCCAACTCTATTCAAGTTGGCCTAGAGAGGCCGAATTCGCTCTCATGGAGGCCTATGAAAAGAAGAACCTGACCTCTTTTGATACATAGATCGAACAACAACTTATCTATGATCTTAACGAATAAAAGAGAGGTCTGATCCAGTGAAATTGTGTGGGAAGCGGGTGAATTCTTTGGAGGCTTAGAGCAAATCTATGGAAGGATATATAATTTTGTCTTTGTTGCTCACACATGCAAGTTTGAAGGAAGAACTAGGGTTTCCTCATTCTAGTTTTTACAAATATTTCTTTTGGTTTTTGGATAGCTCATCACTTGGGGTTTGGTCAAGGTCAAGGTCATAGTCTTGGAAGTCTTCATTGAAATTCTATAAGAAGATACTTTTTGTGGGTTTTCCTATCTAAGAGAGGTTTTGGCCTTGACTAATAACCTACATCTGGTGTTCTTGTGTTTGGATTGTTATCTTCTTATTGAAATTTGTCTTGATGATCAAACATAACTAAATGATAATAATAATATCACAAGAAAATGTCATGGATATAAGATAAATCAAATGTAAAATAACCCTAACTTTTATGCCCTAGATTTCTCAACATGGTATTACAGCTAGGGCTTTGAACAATGGGCAAAAAGAATATCAACTTTGATTTAATTTTACTGCAAGAAGATCAAGTTCCTTGAGCCAAATTTGTGAAGGAAATTAGAAGAAGTTCTAGGTAGTTTTTCAAGCCCTAATTGCAACCATTCTCAAGGCTCGTGACCTTTCATTGTTAGCCAACTTTATGTACCCTACGGACCCTACAAATGGAATTAATTCTCATTAATATATTCTTTCTCTCAGGTATGAAAATTATTTACATCTTCCTAAATGATTTAAATCTTCTATCATAAAGACACATATACTATTGTAGCTCAAAAGAATTTGAGAATCAAAGATACAGGAAGAGACTGCACATAAATTAGTACCAAAAATACAAGTTAAGATTTACACAGCTAAATCATAATACTCACACTATCTTTCGTCTCTTAACAGTAATGTTTATGGAATTACATATAGTTATTTATCTGGAATATATGTGATCGATTAATCCAACAAAATGTTTACATTAGATGAAGCCATTCAAGATGTCATAACGAAACATAATGTTCCTTGGCTCTTTAAAATTTAAACAACATATATACTTGATACAGGTTGCAAGAATCACTCATAATATATAAAAGGAATTTATAAATAGAAAATAAATAAATTATTTTAAGGTTCATCAAACTTACCTTGGAGTTATCCACACTTTCCACCATATACAAGTTGGGTACACCAACTTCCATTAGAATGTTGAATATACAACAAAATGCATGAGCATAACATCCATACTAGAATTCAACAAAATGTAAAGAAGTCATCATAAGACAAAAAATCTCATAGTCTTGCATGCATGTGCAACATAAATTCTTCCTCTCACACCTTAAAAGAATAAGAATAATAATGCTCATAGAAGGCACTCAATTTTCAAGAGAATAAACAGTAAACGTAGATGATGTGAAAACAAATTTTCAGGTGTTAAATAATGTTAAAGTATATACTGTTAGATTCTATAATGCCTAATGTTCCAAAGTTCTAGTATAAGAAAATATGTGTGCATAACGAGAACTTGGTGTTTAAAATATTCAGGGTTAAGATGGATCTATACATTTTTTTTAACATTTCACATTTGAATTCAATTTTTTTCCACATGTGTGACACATATCATCCAACTGGACCACAAGAGCACCTCATTTATCTAGGAACAATTACAGTTAAAGGGCCAGTCTTGAATTTAACCATTTTTTCTCTTCCTATTCCTTTTTCCTTTTAACATTTGACATTTGACCTTAAATTTTTTCCTTTTAATATCTGATATCCAACATCAATTTTTTCCATTTTATTTTACTAATGTGATGGACATACATACAAATGTTACACGTCTCATCCAACTGGGATGTAAGATCACCTTACTTCTCTAGGTGCAATTATGGTTGGAGGTTCCATCCACAATTTATTATAGGAATATCTTATACATCGCTCAAGGTAGTTGAAGGTTGCACTATAAATATTTCACATTGGTAGTGGAATATTCCTGGAAGTATGAGAGGTTATAGAATATGAGATTCATGTGATGAGTTTATACACATATTAAGTTTATGGGCATATTTTATTTCCGTGTATCAAAGAATAATAGGTTGTCACACAAAAATCATGTCCTCCTAGCTATAGCAAGGACCTTCCACAGTTTGAGGGGAACTCTTTTTCTATTGCCCCACATGTCCTGGAATTTATGAAGCATATATGGGAATTGATGGAAAGAAATGAAGATTCCATGATAAGGTTATTTATTCTTTCTTTGGGACAAGGGCATGGTGGCTAGATAAAACATTCTTGCAGCCCAAAGAGAATACATTCTCTCAAATACCTAGTTGAAATCTTCCTCAAGCATTGCCACCCAAGGTTCAAAAATTTGATTGTACATATCAAGAGTTGTTGACAACCCTACAAGAGGAAGGCCTCCTTGGTGTTTTTGAAGGAAATGATAACATTGTTGGGGATGAAAGTGGAGCATCTATGGAAGAGGCATTGTGCTCAAAATTTGAATATGAAAACACTAGATATTTGTAACACGAACAAACTTGTGGAAGAAATGATAGGAAGACAACCATTTTAACATCTAAAGTGATTGATGAACACATAAATGATTACCACCATGAAAACTGTGATGGAATTATTACACCACCTTCAAATGATACATGTGTCACCCTTTTTGGTGAGGATTGGCATCAGGTTGGTGATGTTTTTATTAGCTACCCCATAGGAAACAATGTTGTAGATCCAAAAGAAGAAAGTAGTAGCAGTTTTGAGATGAATTTGGCGCGAGATTTGTGCTCAAAACTAAAAACAAGAACACTCCCTTCTCTTATGGATTATGTACATCATAATCATAATAATGAAAACACGAGACTTGACACTCATAATGATCCTCTCATCAATATGGATCAATCATCAGACCATATATTTGGGGTTGGGTAGAGGCAAGTCCTATACACTATTTGGATGGACCACCGATGTTTGGTGATCACAAAAAAGAGGGGAACTTTGATTCTGAGCCCTTCACAAGAATCTGCTAGGATGGTTTTGAGATTGTGTCATGTTATAACAGTCTTGGAATAACCTCCCTAGACTTGTCACAATAATTAAGGATAGAATATCCCTTCGAGGACAAGAGACTTTGTTCCAAATATGACAATAATAAGGATTTTGCACCAAACATTGGCATTTTTGATAATGACTATCAACATTACACAAGTTATGAAATCCTTGATGATGAATTCGTTGCTATAGAGGAACACAAGTATTTCTGTTTTGTACACCAATTTCTCCAAGTCTTGGACAATGAAAAGTAGAAATCAACAGAGTCCTCTTATCTCTACAATCAAGACCACAAGCCTTATTTAGTAGACCAAAGGCATAAGGAGCATATTTGTGAAGAGTCAAAGGAATTATTTAGCAGTGTAATAGAAGCCACACCTCTTCACATTGGAGCGAAAAACAAAAAGGTGCCCACTAGGTTTGCATTTTCCAAATCACCAAATTTATGAACATCTACGAAAACTTTGGTATGTACATTACTGATCAGTGAAATTATTAAGAATGGAATATTCTAGTTTTGCAAGGCACTTAAGGCCATCCTATTGGAAACTATATCAATCCTAGAAAGGAGTAAAACTCTCTGTTTATAGCTCAAAATTTGTGTATGGTTTTGTGCATAAGCCCTAGAAGGACAATCTCCAAAAAATCCACTCCTATGTATTAGTTGAAGGGCTATGTTTGGCATTAGTCCTATTTTGAGACCAATGTCAAAGGTTATCAAAGTTTTGAACTTCAAGCTACATGAAGAAATTTCTGAGCACATTTTGCAAAGTCAAAATCCAAATTGAAGAGGCTAAAATTCTGAAGTCTGAAGTCTATCAATTTTTCTTAAAATAAGTCAAAATTGTGAGCATGTTTGTGAAGGAGCCAAGAGCATTATTTAAGGATATACTTGTATATTATAGAGATTCACTAGGAAACACTTTGAATCAACTACTAATACCACTTATTGCACTCCACAAGATGACTCCTCACCTCTTCTTCTGTTTGTGTTAGGTGTTCATAGAACCCGTCATTTTGTAAATGCTTGAGCATGAAGGTTACATTAGCTGGACACAACACATTAATTTTGGGTTATATACTCCCTCTAGAATGAGAAAGAGAGAGTAGCTGGGTGGGTGGAAACGAGGTAGATTGGTTGTTGTGTTTCTTGGTTGTAGAAGAAAGAAAACTAGGCTTAAAGATTTGAATGAAATAAGTAACCCTCGCTCAAGCTAGAAAGGCAAAAAGGCGGTCTTGTAGGAAAAAATTGCTCAAGTTGGAAAGGAAGAAAGGTGGTCTTGCTCAAGCTAGAAATTCAGAAAGGATTAGGGTTCCAACTCAAAAATGTAGAAAGGCTTAGGGTCGCAGAGAGGCTTGACTGCAAAATGCGACCTTTCCCACACACCTTTCCCACTCTTTCCCTCCACGGGTGACATGTAGCTACGTTTCTCCTGGCATTCTCTAAAAATATGGTGTACTTTTCCCTCCGCTTGGCCAAAAATTTATATAAACAATACCTTAGGTTATAAATATTATTGTATGATATATTAAAACCCTTTAGGCCCTCATTATAACCCCAATATCTAATTTTTTATTTTTCCATTTTAAATGCCCCAATATGAATGCACATGATATAATATTGGTTTTCTAGTGACGCTCCTGTGATGTGAAGACATCCTTCCTTAATGACATGATTGAGGAAGAGGTGTACATAGAGAAACCTGGAGGTTTTGAGACCTTTGACCGTGAGTCGCATGTGTTCTGACTCAAGAGAGTGTTGTATGGGCTGAAGCAAGCACCCCGTGCTTGGTACACTAGGATAGATAGCTACTTCACCGGGTTGGGCTTCATGAAGAGTGAAGAAGATTCAAACCTGTACCACATAGTGGTGGAAGGCAGACTGTTGATCATTGTACTTTATGTTGATGATCTCATACTGACAGGTGATGATTAGCTGATCAAGTCTTGCAAGGAGGACCTTGCAAGAGAGTTTGAGATGAAGGACATGGGGTTCATGAATTACTTTATTTGCATGGAGGTATGGCAGGGAGATGGGGAGTTGTTTGTGTCTAAGGGCAAGTATGCCAACGAGATACTAAGGAGATTCCGCATGGAGATCAACAAACCCATGAAAAATCCTCTAGAAGGTAACTGGAGGAAGGAGGATGCTACTTCAAGGGAAGTAGTGGTAGAAACTGTTTACAGACAACTTGTGGGTTCACTCATGTACTTGGTGAACACATGAACATATATGTGCTATGCAGTTAACCAACTTAGTCAAGCAACGGTTAGGCCTACCAAGATGTCTTGGAAGGTGGCAAAGCATGTATTGATATACCTCAGAGGCACTACTCAGTTTACGTTATGCTACAGACGGATATAGGGAGTGAAGCTTCAAGGCTTCACCGATGAAAATTGGGCAAGGAGTCCATTCGAAAAGAAGAGCACATCAGGAGGGATCTTCAGTATTGGGTTAGTGACAATTTCTTGGTACAATAGGAAACAAAGATTGGTTGCACTCAGTTCGGCAGAGGCATAGTACATGGTTGTGAGTTAGGAAGCATGTGAGGCCATCTGGATGAGGAAGGTCTCGGTTGGTTTATTTGGTCAACAGATGGATCCAACTGTGATTTAATATGATAATCATAGTTGTATCAAACTCTTTGAAAATCCAGTTTTTCATGATCATTCCAAGCATATTGATATTCGATATCATCATCTCAGAGATTGTGTATTGAGGTGGATTGTGTTGTTAGAGTACATTCCCACGTAGGAGCAATATGCTGACATTTTGACAAAGGCATTTTCAAGATGTAAATTTGAGTTTCACAGAGGCAGGATCGGGGTAGATGATAATCCCTTTCTTGTTGAGAGGGAGTGTTGAGAAATGGAAACAAGAAATTCCAGTTTATTTTCCCTTGAATTAAACTAAGAATAAAAATTCGGATTCTATTCTCTAGCAACTTGTAAATAGTTAATTAAGTTTAATTAACTTAATTAGCTTAGGAATTTCGAGTTGGAAGTATTTCTATAGTCATGTATATGTTCTCCCTAAGTTTTATGGATCCAATATGAGTTTAAATTGAGTTGGAAATTAGATCACTCAGTTTACTAAATTAAGTTTAGTTAAATTAGTTCCAAACTGTTTGAGGAACTAATTGTAACAGGCCGAGACAGATATCTAATTAACTTATTAACATTGAATTTAAACTATGAAGATTACTTACCTCGGCTTACCTGTGGTAGAAGTAGTCTTACCGCAACAAGATTTGGGGACGACTCTCCTCCCAACCGTAGGCTGAATTGTGCAGGATTCTGCTACAACTGGCCACCCCCGAGCCCTCAATCAACGACTACTGCCAGTATTCCTAAGTCTCAATACTCTCCCAAGAGAATGAAGACAGAGCCTCAGAAGGATCGCCCCCTTCCATCCTCCTCATCATTCCTTAAATAGAGAAAAACATTGGATGGGAAACCACATGCACACCTCCATGTGTCTGCATGCCACATGCCCACTCTCCTCCATGTGTCAGCATGCTAATTTTTGATAATTTTCTTATTTTATTTATTTTTATTATTATTTGTTATTTTGGTATTACTATTTTTATTTTTATTACTTTTTATTTATTTATTATGATTTATTTATTATTATTCATTATTTTTATTATTACTTATTATTTTTATTAGTTATTATTATTTATTATTTATTAAGTGGTTTATTTACTATTATTCATTATTATTATTATTATTTATTTATTAATTATTATTTTTTTGTATTATTTTTATTAGTTCTTATTATTTATTAATATTTATTAAGGGAGGGATGTTACATACTCTCCCACTTTAAGGAACTTCGTCCCGAAGTTAAGTTTTGTATTATTTTTATTAGTTCTTATTATTTATTAATTTATTTACTTCATGTTGCCAACACCCTCTGCTGAACTAGTATAACCAGCAGGCATCGAAAGTTCCCAACACCCCGGAAATCTCAAGGAATCGCTGTCCTTTTTCCACTTTCGGCACCAGGCACAAGCCTAACCCAGTCTATATCCTAGTCCAAGGCTGGCCCCAAGGCTCACGCCTGACTCAGACTTCATCTGCCCCAAGGCAGGCATCCGGTCCGGTACTCAATGACCCCAGGCATCTCGCAGGCTGGCCCACTCCCTCCACAACTACTAAGGTGCACAGCCCTAGGCATCGAACTCCTTTACATCCCTTCCAGACTTTGGCATCCCAATCCAATAACAGGCACCTAGCCTAGAACATCAGGCACTTGGCCTCCTCAAGATGGTTCCATAGCTCTTCTAGAGCTATCCATCAAGAGTTATACACAAGACAAAGGAACCACTGGCATATGTAGTGTTGATTGATTTTTGTCCCCAGCCCATATGGTGTTACTTATTCTCCCTCGTGTGTATGGGCTCGCACGAGATCACCAAATAAACCGGCCCTCTCGGCCCATTTGTGGAGTCCTGTGAATCATCACATCTCAACATGCATCCAATGCATTAACCATACCATCATAGTATCATAGGAAATAATCCACATGCCAACTTTTGCATGTCATCATGAGAACATTCATCTTTGTTAATTGCAACATTATGAATAATAAGGAACTGCATGCTCATGCATGTCATATATTTTTACGGAATTATTGCATGCTTCAGTTATACCATCAACATAATTATATCAAGACATATCATGAGTTCACATAAATGAACCACATGTCGATAATCCTCATATTATAACATCATAATTCCTAGGCCACGTTATGCATATCATATCCATCATGAGTATTGAACATTAAATACCTATCATCACTTAGTAAATGAATATGTCAATATATCTTGACATAACGTCATAATACCTGTGCATATCGTTACTATCGTATGGATACCTTATTACTATAAGAACCATATGTACATCGTTATCTTCCTACCATGATAGCATGAAACATCGTCAATATGTTTTCATCAAATTGTCAATTACTTTTCAATAATCAGTTCGACTTCTTTCAACTAGGTAGTTAATCATTTACACCAATGGTATAGTCATCTAAGTACATCGTTAAATTTCATATGAGCCTCATCATCTTGAGTCTTAATCTCTCGTCATATATTCTTCCTTCCCCAAGGAAATTTTGGTGAAATTCATTGTTTAAGATATTACTAGTGATACCACCATTATTTAAATCATCTATTAAAATCCCTTGATTGTACATCCATTTACCCTTTCGCTTACTGATTCTAATACCGCTATATGCAATCGCATATAAACATTTTTTCGTCATGATTTAATTTTATATCATGCTTAATTTACTTGCACGAGGATTTGTTGATCCATGTTGACTTATTTAACAATTAGCACTTCATCTACAGAAATCTGTTTCTCATCTCGTCGAGTTCGTAGAGTTCGTATCTTAATAGCACTTGATTGCTTTACCATAAATTCAGTTTCCTCAAGCTGGGCAAAAGACTCTTTCTTATTACATAGTATCATTATTTTAGATTTTGAAATAGTTGGAAATACTACTACCATCATTATCCATGAGAAACTTAAATGTGAGGTGTTATGTGGAAACGACCTCTTTTAACGTTATGGCAAGTCTTACTCATGAAATAATGAGTCAAGTTCAATCTCTATTAATTGACTTTCACTTCTTTTGTCACTATGTACACAATCCTTCTCAGGGTATCCGTAAAAAATTTCTAGCAACATTCCTTCCTATATCTTCCTCGTCTATTATCATTTGGTCATCATGCAACTTCACACCTTCACATTTTTAAAATATGTAGATCATCATTATGACCATTACAAATCATATTTCTAGCTCTACTCATTAATAACTTTAAAAGAACTTTCTTCTTGATAGAACATCCCTTCATTTCCTTCTACCCGATATTCATAGATATATTTTTATTTTTCTCTCTGTCTTGATTTCCTACTATTCCATGTCTACTCGCTTCAAAAATGGAAGCTTATTCTCCTCCTCTCCTATAGCACTGATATACCTTGGAGATGTTGTTAATATTTCCCAATTCATTAAGATAGCTACCAAGTGTAATCTGCTTATCTTTTCCTATTATAATAAAATCTCTTGATTATACGCCTTGTTATCCATAATTCATTCATATAGTTAGTCACCTATGGAAAATTTTACAATGTGGCTTTCCCATTGCTATAGATGTTGTAATGCACACAACTTATCTTCTCTAATCATTTTGTTTATCATACCATATAGGTTTCTTAAAATAACCTTCATTATTACCCTGATTTTTCAAGTTCATTAGTTGATTGCCAATATTTCTTCTTTATGTGCATCATCCTTAGATAGACCTTATAGTGATACCTTTAGAGTACAAGTCATGATTATACCAAACTCTTCCATTATGTTCTAAAATAGGTTGTTTCTTCTTATTGATTTCTTACCCTGGTTGTGATACTTCTTCTCTACCACCTTAAAAATCTTATCCAAGTTGGCCATAATCACATGAACCATCATTATCAAGCTTCTCCTTTCCATTTCTCTTTTGACATCTTTATCCACTATATGCAATTAAACTTGAATCACGAAACCTCATGTAACATTGTACTCAACATCTAAACTGAAATCCAAGTTTGTATGCTTTTCCATTGAGAATATAGTAGTAAATGAGCAGATACATGTAATCTAAATGGCAATGGCAGTGCAAAATTAAATTTATTAGAAGTTCATATTGAGAGAGTTGTACTCTTGCAATAATAGACCAGAGAAATGCCAAGCAACTACTATTGCTAAAGGAAAATGAGAACAACAATCCAACCCAATTAGTGAATAGTATGATCAACATTCAAAGAATGTTATCTCTGTGTTTTTAGATCAGATTGAACAATAAAATAATGAACATATGATAGTGAACAATGATCATCTAAAGGTAATAAGATATCAGAGTTTATCCATTGTGAATTGGAATAGATTTCACTATTTTAGAGCACTTTAATTGGTGACAAATTTCAACTTCAATTATCCAAATACTTCAAGTTCTATGTAAACTGTGTTGTAAAATGAACCAATGGTGAGTAGTTACACCAGCATTAAAGATTTGTTAAAAAAAAACATGCCAGCATACCATGTCAATAGTGCAATCTTTCATAGAATTATACATCGTCAATTATGGGTAGATTATCACCATCCAAGATTACAAGATTATATATTTTTCCAATGAATCAATGAGTCATAACAATCTATATACTTTTAATTCATTTCTCTTTGTTATATGGTTGTAATGGATAGAACTGTTGTAGTTGATTATAACACTTTTTATGTTTAGAAAATGATAAGAGGATGCAAGCACAATCAACTCAAGAAAATGAGATAGTGGTTTTACCATGTAATGAGATTCTAATGTGAACAGAGAACCAAAGAATCTGCTATCTATAATGATGCATGAGAAAACCAATGCGGAGCTAATGAATGCACCAAACTTTAAGTTATACCAACGTTATTCTGCTGTCAAGAATCCAATTGTTGTAGCTTATTGCCAAGAATATATCAGTCCTTAGATACCGAATTAGATAGCTAATTAAATCAAAACTGCAATGTAATGTGAGTCACTGGATGATCCAATCAATCCACTAATTCACTTTTCAAATGATCACTGAATGCAATATAAGGAGTACTAATGATCTAGATTCAAGCTTAGTGCCAAATGCAAAGGTAATATATCACGGTAATGTCAAGATCAGACCTATATCCAACCTCTAAAAATATCAGATTTCTAACAGTGAAATCAAGTCACCCACATATGCATGCAGTGCTAGCAAAACACTGTAATCAGTCACTCAATATCAAGATTCATCACTGAAGAAGCATAAAATAAGAGCCAAAATACTTAGATTATTGTTGTGATAATTATGCAATGATTTTTTAACCAGATATGTATTAACCATGCCAAATTTATTCAACAAAGTTTTGAAGATTCTTGATTCATTTCAATCTACTGTTTTATATATTTTTCCCCTACTGCTTGGCATGCAATCAAACCATTGCCAAATTTGAAACTGTGTGATTGATCATGCAAATTATCAATAATCACTAATTTTGTAGTATTAAAACTTAATGAATTGTCTCAACATAAAATAAAAATTCCAATGAGTAAATCTTAAGAATATTAGTGGCAATATTATTTTAAGAAGGTACTTGAATTCTGAAAGAAAATTAACCATGACTTTTGAAATGATATGTCACACCAATATTAAGTCTATAGATTCATGACCTTATGTGCTAGGATAAATTGAAATTATGTGTTGTAGAGTGAAATATTGTGAGTATATGTTTAAGCAATCATAAGTTATGTTAGAAGAATTAAATGGACTGCTTTTAACAAAATAAATCGTTTAAACAAATTTATTGAATGTATCTTGAGATTCTTATGGTTATTAAATGATTACTCTAAGGAAATTTAAGAAATCAAACAACCAAAGAAATATTCCACACCATAAAGAAGAGACACTGCCACCCGACCCAGAACCGAATCGGATGACTGGGAAGGTTATCCCTCCCCAACACAAAATAAAATCATTTTATTAATTATATGGCCTCCCTGCAAGCGCACCCGCGAATGCAGCACCTCCCTTAAATTAAAATACATTTAGCCATATTAATTTCCCAGATAAGACATAAAATTTCCGGCATAAGACATAAGACATAAGATTGTAAGCTTGCGGCCATGGCTATGCGTGTTCCTGCAAATTCCATTATTCCTTTTGACAACAATGTCGAGAAATCTGCACACACTATAAGATCAATAGTACCATTTACAAAATCAATAGTACCATTTCCTCATCCAAGGTAGGTAATTCTTTAACACGAAAAATCATAAGCTTCTTATTGATTAATCTCGCTAGGGAGTAATGAGAACCATTCATTTAGGTTATGTTTTTCAATTTATTTTGAGAATAGTCTTCTCTAAGTGCAAAACAATTAAGGCATAGATTAGAGACTAGAGAGTGTAACCCCCACCCCCTTGAGGAGATGTGTTGGTAGTCACCAATAAGTTCTTTTCCCATCACTAGAGGAACAAATTATTTGGAGCTAGTCCAATGCTTTCTAAGCACAAAGATTTTTTCCCATTTTCTACAACTTTAACCCATTCTTCATTGTTTCTTAATTTAAAAAAAAATTATCCCAAAATTCTTTAAAAAATACCATTTTTGTTAAACAAATAGTGGTTAACTAGGTTGTTGCATAAATAGAGTAATGCCAATGTAATTATTTTATATCTGGTCATGAGGACTGCCCAAAATGCATTCTCTCTTCATTTATTCCTTTTTGCATCCTCACAAGAGCTGGGATTTTCTTTAGTTAACTCTATCTAAAATACCCGAATGGTTATTGTAATGAACCAATATGGTTCATAAATGCTTTGATTCTAATTCAATGACCAATAATCATTTACCGAATATGCAACATAAGGACAAAATATTGAAATTCATATAGGATAAAATAAGATATATTTGATAAATGGATGAATGAGATACAATTGACTATGTGCCTTGTGAAGGTATATTTATTTCAGATGTGGCCTTTAGTTTGTTATTACTTAATCAAATAATGGATGAATATGTGTTACAAATGAGGAGTGCATGTATATTTATACACACCAATGGAGGGTTGGAGGCTCGAGCACTAACCCCAAGAAGGTGACTAGGCCAACCTAGTTGTAAATAATAAAGTGGGCCAACATACCGCACTATATGAATATCCAATCTAGACACAGATTAAATGAATACATAATTCTATAATAGATTTTGTTTTCGGGCCTAAGTACAAATGATTTAAAGTTGGCACAATTATGGTAGCATAGGTTGTTGTGTGATAACAATCCTCCTAAAATCATATCTACAAAGTCTAGATGTCGGCTTCCCTTCCTTAACTTGAAGTAATAACCACTATTAAACTTTCAACCTTTCACTTTTTCAATAACCATAATTAAACTTTGACTTATGAATTGTTATACTTAGACTTCCTTACCTTTTAATAGGTTTTAGAATGATTAAACTCATTAAATTAACCCTTACCAACTATAAAACTAACTTGAATTTATTCAACCATAATACAACCTTTTCTTTAACATTTATATTTCACTACCACTTCATTTATGGCTTCCAACAACTTTTCATTAATAACTATATCTAAATACGTAAAAAAAAAAAAATTATCAAAATTTTGACAAGAATTCATTAGTTGAAGGCTTAAATTAATTTCTAAATTTTGCAGGCCATAAGATTTTCTTTGAAGCAAAATATATATATTTTTTTTCTAAGATGCCCATAGGCCCAAAGGGTTGAGCCATAGCTCTGATACCATATGTAACAACCCAAAATAAATATCTAATTAATTTATTAACATTAAATTTAAATCAGAGTGGCACTTACTTAGCCAAATAAACATGTAATTAATTAATTAAACTCAAACTATGAATAGTGTTTACCTGTGCTTACCTATGGTAGAAGTAGGCTTAACGCAACAAGGTTTTGGGGACGACTCTCCACCCAAGCGTAGGCTCAATTGCGCAAGGATTTGCTACAACTGGCCACCCCCGAGCCCTCAATCAACGTACTACTGCCAGTGACTCCTAAGTCTTAGAACACCATTCTCCCAAGAGAATGAAAGATAGAATCTCAGAATGATGGAATGCAGGAATGCCTCTCATCTTCCTCACCATCTATTAAATAGAACAACATTGGATGGGAACCACATGCACACACTCCATGTGTCTACATGTAACTTTGATTTTTAGTTTTCTTGTTTTATTTCTTTACTTTTCTTTTGATTTTTAGCTTTCTTGTTTTATTTTCTTCTTTTTGATAGCTTTACTGATTTTTTTATTGTTTTCTTTGTTTTATATCTATTTATTCTTATTTAGAGCTTTAGTATAGTTATTACTAATTTTATTTTTACTTTTTTTTTATTTATTTCTGTATATTTTTAAATTCATTTATGGATTATTATTTTTATATTTATTATTTATATTATTAATATTTTTATTTTGTATTATTTATTATTATTATTATTATTTTGTATTATTTATTATTATTATTAAAGGGAGGGATATTACAGATGCAGAGCAGGGGAATTCCAGCGAGTAGAGGCAGGAGATCTATAGAGCCGAGAAGTGGAAATGAACAGACAGGGAGTAGATTAGCTTTAAGCCACGAATAGACAAAGAGTAAAGGTGGGCAGATAAAGAGAAGCAGGAATCCAAGAGGCAAGAAAGAAGTGAATTGCAGAGAACAGAGAGGCCGAGCTAACCTGTAGAGTAAAGGTAGCATCAAGCAGACAGAGACAGAGAGAGTCACAGAGTCTATGAACTCCAGAGAAGGCTTGAGAGGTTCAAGTAACTCTTCTGTGTATACCTGTCAGGTATTAAGTACCAAATTGGACTCATAGTACTGAGACCAGTTGAGGTCAAGATTCAGTAAGGGGAGTTTGTGTACTCTAGAGACTTAGGGGATCCAAGTATAATCCTACTGATCATCATCTGTTAAGTGAGACTCAAATTGAGCTCCTTATTGTAAAAACTCTACTTTAAGGCACAATAGAAAGGCCACCACTGAAGGCTGGACCAGGAGACGTAGCCCAGGAGGATTGGGTGAACTCCTATTTAAATTTGTTTTGTTAATGTGTTTTCTTACTGTGTTCGCTTACTGTTTCAATTTCTGTGTATTTCACAATCTTATCGATCTGTTGCATAAAATAGCATAGGCACACCCCAGCACTTGAGTCTGTAATACCTTCATTCTTTCTTTGAGGTCATTTATGGGTGATTTCAGATCAATAAGCCAAACACCAAATTTTTGTATGATACCCCTTGTTTGTGAAACAAGTGAGTCCCCTAGGCATAGTGATTTGACTACTAAAGTTGGTTGTAGAGTATGGAAGGTGAAGTTTTACGTTCAAGGGGAGACTTTGTTGAACAAAAGGTTCTTTAGTTCATAGTACTTCATGTGCTATAAAGAATATGTAGATGAAGAACTCAACTGATGGGGATTTAAGAGAGGTAGTGGTTGACAACGAGTGTTAGACTATATAACTACCATGTATCTTATATGTATGCGATCATATTTTATGGTTGACATTATTGGTCATCATTAGGTGAAGTTGGTTCTCTATTTAGAGATTTTGTTCATATGATTCTGGAGGTTGTTGAGGCCTAATTCATCTGAGATATTCTCTCCAACTAGTTAGATTCGTATATATTGGTGTTAGGTTGAGATATTTTCTCAACTAAGGGATTGTGTCTCCAAAATAGTTCCTCTATTTTGAGACCAAGATCATTATATTTATATTTATACAATTATATTGTTGGATAGAACTCTAAAGACATTTCTTCTATTTGTAATAAGTTTCTACACTCCAACTTAACATTAATTAATTGAAGTATATACCAAAGGTTTTCCTGTCTTGAAATTTTTTCCACTAGATAAATATCCCTCTCTTGTAAATGATTTTTTTTTTTTCAATTTTCAAATCATTTTCTATCTTCTTTCTGCTAATTATTTATGTATTTGTTTTCTTTATAAAATAGTAGAATTTTCTCTCTCTCTATTTGACTACAAGACTTGGAAACTAGGTCAATTTTGTACTCATCTGACAAGGGGATGATTTCAATCACTATGTTAGGCCCCTATACTACTAGTGTAACCCCTTATTTTTATTAGTACAACCCCCTTATTATATTGATGTACCCATGTAGTGCCCATATTGTTACTATTGTGCCCCATAGAAGCCCACTATTTGTTATTTATTGTGGCTTTATATTTTTATTGTTAGGTCGGCTAGTTAATTAGGCTCCTTAGATTCCATTTATAGAAAGGAGGTTTTGTCATTTGTATCATCCAAGAATTGTTCATTTATGTAATGTAAAGGAGGTTTCCCCCTCAAAGAGGATGAATTCTAAGGCGTTGATCTATCTTTTCTATCTTTTCTTGAGTTGGTTCATAACATTTGGTATCAGAGCTTTGATTCTAGGGTTTCGCTGCTCCAAATAGGTCATCGTGGCATTTTCGCTATAACTTGTTTTCTATGACATTTCAGAAGTTAAAAAGAAACCCATTTGAAAATACATCGCGCTAAATCTTAGGACCAAATTTCAGAGATTTTTGAACTATATTTGCGGAGATATGATCTGAGGAAGTTGGTCTTTTTGCAGACTCCTGAATTACATTCCAAACAGGTGACCTGGGGAAAATCGTCATAACTTTCTCCCTGAGCATCAGATTGAAATTTCGTAAGAAAAAGCAAGATGAGGAAGTTTGATGGCAAGGATCCAGTAAATTGGATACTTCAACTGGAGCAATATTTTGATCTACATGGTGTACCAATATTACAAAAGGTATGTTTTGCATCTTCATATTTAGAATTGGATCAATTTTTATGGTATAAAGGGATTTTTTCTCGTAAACGACTTGTTACGTGGTCAATTCTCACGGAGGAAATAATAGCACATTATGAGGATACAAAGAGCAACACCTTTAGAGAAACACCACAATAATTGGAAAGAGTAAAATGGCTTTGTGACATCTTGGAATGTAAAATTATGGCAACAAGGAAGTCTACCCCTCACAGCTATAAATATGGAAGTGTTGTTTCTCCTAGCCTTCCACAACCTACAAG
>APFE030574285.1:18563-41684 GCA_000404065.3 Pinus taeda | reverse complement strand
CTGGATAATAGAAAGGAAGGACTGGCTATTCGGGGTGGACGTAGCCCAAACTGGGTGAACCACGTATATCTGTGTCTCTCTTGTTTTGTGCGTTTTCTGTGTTTATATTTCTGCATTATTTCATGTGTTCCATTGCTCCATAATTTATAATTTTCTAACATCTTTTTAGTATGCATCGCACCCCCGATGTGCATTAGGTGGGATGCATCACACTTTGACGATGGAGCATGTGATATGGTCCAGTTTTGACCAGTTCTGAGTAGTTTTTCATGGATAACTTCTGGGAGATGATGTAATCAACTGACCTTGTTCTTTTAGGGTATGAAACAACACTTTTAGGGACTTAGAAGCCCTTGGTTTATGGACATATAATATTGGGGTTTCAGTGCTCAAATATGTCTATAACACATCACATGTGATGGTCGACAGGATGTGGTAAAGCCCCACCAACTCAAACTGTTAGCCATCTTAAAACATAAAATTTCAGTTAATTTTCCATTTTATTTGAATTCCCTATTGCATGATGTTTCTTGTCGAGTTAGAAAAGAAAAGGACCCACACATAGTCATCAGTCATCATGGGCTGTTCAAATTGGTTATCATGCATGGAATGGACCAATAATAGCTAACCTAGGACAATATTGTAAATCCTACTTTGGCCACACCTACAGAAAACCTAGCAACAGAACAACAAGGGCCAAGAAACCCAGGTTCAAGAAGGACACTGGAGAGGAAGAATTCATCTATGCCCTTGAACCCAAGAAAATGAATGTGCTTTGTGTGGGTGAAGTCGTAGTGACAGATGCCAATTCAAACAAATGAGGTCGAGCCATCTCACACGCCATCTTCAAGTCCTCAAAATGACCCTTTGCAAGACTATGAGGAAGAGGTGTCCAAGGTACTGGAAAACATGGGGATATTTGGTGAGGGAAGAGAACAATATGATAATATTAGAGGACATAATTGTGCCCCCAACCAGTCTGTCTCTGCTGGCAGCCCTAGTTATGACCAAACCTTGCCGTTTACTGATTTTTTGGAAGAAGAGAGGGAACCACTCCCTTCTATGAAAAAAACCCTGGAAGCAAAAGGGCATGAAGTAGAAACCATTAGAGAGGAAAATCAATCAGAAACTACTAGTCCATTGGACCCCCCAGTTGAAGAAAATCCTACAAATGAAACCCTGTGAGGTGAAAATCAACCAGGGAATGATAGTTTTATGAAGTCCCCTGAGGACGAGGCCCACCTAGAAGAAAACCCAGAGAATGATAATTTCTCAAGAGACACCATTCCGTTGGGGTCTCCTAAGAGAGAAATACATGATGAAAAATAATTGGAAGGTGAAGCTCCTTTAGGAGATACGGTTCCAATTGAACCCCTCCCTAATGTCGACACAATTCCACCTGGGCATGAAGCTAAGGTAAATGTAGTTGCACCACTGTAGGTTGGAAGTCTCACAACAAAGAAAACCTACAAAGAAAGGCTTAGAAAAATGCTTAAAAAGTATAGGAAACAAAATAGAATAATTGGGCAGCTAAGACAATGGTTAAAAGAAGCAATCAGAGTCAGAAAATTGAAAGTGAAAAGGGTGACCATAGGGACACAGACAAAACATTGTTTTGGAAAAGATGTTGAAACCTAGAATGAGATCCTTTTGGTTTATTCAAAGGAAACTTAGACAAAGCCATGTCTTGTAGAAGATAGTGAAATGAACATTGAAGACCCTTGTGTTTTCCCATAAGAGACCCAAACAGAATTCCCTACTATGAATGCTTTCGTTCAAACTAATGCTCAAGAAAGCATCCCAGTTGATTATTGCATGATTCAAGAAGTATCCGAGGCTTCTATCCAGACTGAGCCTATGGAAGCATAAGATAATGAGGCCCAAATAGAAGAGACACCTGCTTACATTCCCCTAGTAAGGGAAGCAGTCATTAGAAAATTGCAGGATGAACTAACTAAGGTCTAGCAAGAATTAACTCAACACAAAAAGGAAGCAGTGCCCCTACGTGTGCATCAAGAATTAAGGAAGAAGTTTGAGGCACTCACAGCCACTGAGGATGAGACCTTCACTTAGTACAAGGCCAAGCAGAAAAAGGTTGAAAAATCACAAGTCAAATTACAGAAGGCCAAAGAGAAATTGGAGACTGTTTGCTCTCTTTATTTAGACACCCTGTCATGATGTTCTCCTGCTACAAACTATGGATTATTCCTCCTAGAAAGGTACCTCCTGTTGAAAATCAAAGCTATTAAGACTGGAAAGTATGTGGAAATCAAGACTACCCCATACCTTGTCAAGTGCTTTAGAGAGAAGAATGAATAGGTACAATGCCTCATGTGTGAAATCTACATGCATAATTTATTTTTAGAAGATGAAAAAGATAACAACCCTAGCCCCTTTATAGGGGATGTCCAATTCTAGGCCTTTCTTTCCTTTGCTACTAACCAAATTAAATGGGCTAAGGCCCATAATACTTTTAGAAAATGAGAATATGGCATTGACCTATGGGTTAGGGTGGAGCCTAGAAAACCACTACATCCCTTTGTCAGGCACAACAAATTTATGAAGCGAGTTGGTGTTGTGGGCCAATTAGGGCCATTCCACACAGGCATTTTACAAGCTGGGAATGAGTACTTCCAAGAGATCAAGGAAGAAGCCTTGTCTACAGCTAAACAAAGGTGGGAAGTCTCCAACAATATTGTCAGGAACAAAGAACCATTCAGGTCTTAACCATGGGGACTAAGTGGATAGGATGTCAATATAGGAGCTCAATCATATGGTATCCTCTAGACAGGTACCATTGTGATTATAACTTGACAGATCAAGATGTGAACAAAGCTTTCGTTGTGCTTAAGAAGAAAAATGGTTTCAAAGTTTATAAGGAGGAGGTATATCCTGCCTATTCCCTAACTTAGGTGCACCTAAACCATTTAATTGCATGAGGACATGCAATAAGGTAAGTTGGGGAGTATGTTGGGACGGGGAAAATGTATGTTTTCTCCTTGTAAATAGCTTTATTTAGCATTCATCTTCATATCTCTATGTCTGTTTTATGGATAAAAGTAGAGGAAACAAAAATTGAAGTTGGGTAAAAGAAATTAGTAACAAATTAGATGAATCTAAGCACACAAAACTGACTTTTACTATCTTTATGTGTAGAAGACGTGAATTGGATGATGGTTGTTCAATCAACAAAACAAAAATAGCTTGTAAAGGAAAGAGACATGTTAGAGGCAAAGCATGCCACCAGAATATCGGGCATACTAATGCTATTTTATAATGGAATAAGATCAAATATTAGAAAATCCTCAGGATCCCCTGATCCTGAGGATTCATTTTTCTAAATATTATATATAAGGATGAAAGGAAAATTGCACGACTAGTTCAGAAATTCACAGTTTATAACTATTCTTTTGGACATATAATACTTTCATCTTGGTGATGTTGTAACTCTGTTACTTGTTTTAATGAAGAAGAATGCATTTAATTTATAATCATCTTCTGAGTATCTAATAATGGGGACTTCTGGAGACTTTGGGCCCAGTCAAGAGAAGATATGCTGCTTTACCTGTGTTATAATTCTTTCTATGTATTCTTTATTGTTTGTTGTTGTTAAATTAATATCATTTTGGACTGTGAGCATTGAATATTCTGATTCACATTCGCTGTTTATTCAAGATTCAGATTTAGCTGTATGTTAGATATGTGTGATGCTCTTGATTGAATTGGTTATGATTAGATTGTTATTCATTCCTAGTAATGTTATCATAGATTTCAAAGATAGAATCGATTGCCTTCCATAGGATGCTTACATGGTTATTTGATGTTCATTTATTACTAGCTATTCATTTATCATTTGTTGTTCAATTATCATTTGCTGTTCAGTTATCATTTACTGTTCAATTACCATTTGTTGTTCAATTGTTATAAGTTCTCTTCCATGATTAAGAGAGTTAGTTTCAATTCCATTTGAGATTGCCAAGTGTGATTCCTTCCATTCATATTTAGATTCATTTTCTTTCAGAATAGATTAAGTAGAATTGCAAAGTGTGTTATGAATTTCTCACAGAGCTATTTCTTTCAAAGTGGTTTGGATTGGATGTAAAGGATATAGTCATTATCTATTGCAACGATTCCAATTTCTTTCATTATCAGTTAACCTATGAATTCACTACATATATAGTGTTGACACTCTTGAAATAAAAATACTTTCCCTATGTTGATTATTAATGTAGGAATTAATATTTCCTATAAAAATACATCTTAGTGCACCAACAACATTGTCCTTAGCTCTCAAGGATGGTAATATTTCGTGGGTCATCCTCTTCTTTAGCAGTCACATTATAGCATTCCAACGCATGGTGCAGCTATGTATTCCAATTTGGCTGAGTCCATTCTACTGGTTCCTTCCGTGTTCTGAATATAGATGCTTTGATTTCTTGCAGTGCTTCATCAATACTCTAAAAGGCATCCTCAAAAATGAAGGCTAATAGAAAACTTTCTCTTAAAACATCCCATTCAGCAGTCCCATGGTGAAGATCTGTTTCCAAATACTAGTTCATTGGGTTCGTATATAACGTATGACAGAATATATGCACCCATTCTGGTTGTGGTTTTGATCCCCAAGCTTTATTCGATTGTGCTAAATGATCACGTGGATCATCCATCCCACTATATTTTCTGTCATTTTAGTATTAGCATAGCCTAACCTTAAATTTATCATTCTAAGGTATTTTTTCCATCCAGCAAAGTTCTCCTTGTGCGTACCCAACCAACAGGCAGGCATAGCATGCAACATCAATTCCAATGCCTGGAACCAATGCTCTTCTGGTACTTCTCTTTCAATTTCATCTAAAACAATTCCACATCAATCAACACCATAATGTGGAAGGTTTCTTACCTCAGTCGAAAGACACCTTAGTGACTTGGCCATCATGCTACAATAGAGCGTAGATACTTCATGCAACCTATTCTACCAATTCTCAAGCTCTTCTTCTGAATCTAAGGCATAGGAGTTATCCCTATCCCACACAATTCGTCCATTGAATGTAGGATTGATCCAATCCTCATCGAGAAATTTTATCTTATATATTTGATCTAGATCATCGTCACTTTTTACATAATCATGCATAGGTTCAGTATAACGCATGCCTTCAACAAGGTCTAATGACATTACTACCCTGAGCGACTTCTTCTCAAAGGACATCTTTCGCTTCTTCAAGTTTATTACTCCATTCATATCAATAACCCAATCAATTCCTAGCAGCGTGGGGTATGGGTTACTGTCATCCACTATCTCAATGACCTCAAAGTCAGAAAGTGCACTCACACCCTCAATGTCCAATGTTACACCATATAAGCACCCCATTGGGATAATTTTCTGCTGATTTTCTGTGCGTAAATGAATAGGATACAACTACAACGTAGGTCTCCCCATCCTCTCCCATGTTCTCTTAGGAAAGACATTCACATCAAACCCCAGATCCAAGATTACCTAGTCCATTTCACATTCACCTATTTGCGTGTTAGCCTCGTCTTGCGCCCTGTTTGTGCTTTATGCTTACCAATATTCTTGATTGTGTGTTGTTCAATAGGAATCTTTTCCTTATTGGTACACTTGTCTATTAAGTCTTTCAATCCTTCAAAAACTTTCTAATCCCGTAGAAACTTCACACAAGTCTTTAGGAAATTAGCTAGTATGGAAGGATCTACTTCCTACGACGCATTAGTCTCCAACATTTTCTCCTGACCTCCTGAAGTGGAGGCCTCAACGAAGTTATTATTTTCTTCCAAGAAAGTTTCTTTAGTGCGATTCAGATCAAAGTCGACTTCCTTCTTAGCAGCCTTGCATATCCATTTGTCTTCCTCATGCTTCTTACCTTTCTCTACGCAAGTCGTTATACCATTTCTCAACACAATGTTTATTTTATGATCCTCTTTGTGGGGCTCAACCCTCATCATCTGAATGTTTTGTGTAGGCTGCTGGGGATGTGCCTTCTTTTCTTTCATTTTTTCCTCAAGGATCGAGCATTCCTCTATGACATGATCAATCTATCGACAATATTGACATGAGGGATGTGTGGGGTTTGTACAATCACACGTGAAGTGCCCTGCTTTGCCACAGTTGTGGTAGATTACCTTCCCACACCATCAACCTAGTTCAATTCCTATTCCACGTCCTCAGCCTTGGAATCCTCCATGCGTTGCTCTTACACCCTCCTCCCCAGGATGGTTCTCTACTTGCATTATGTAGGTAGGGGTTCTAACCATCATCAACTCATAACTCCTACAATGGTGTTCATTGTGCCCTACTGACTTATAAAAATTGCAAAATAACTTTTGAGGGGTTTGTAAAAACCTCTGCAATAGATGGCAATTATCAGTAGCATACTATCCTGTGACTTGACAAATAACGCACCATAATGGAGCTCCCCTGCTTGTCCCAACATTTTTCTCAGGCTTCAGGGGCACATGCCCTCCCCCTATAATATAATTCTTGAATACCAAACAATGATCCTTATCATGTCCATGGCTCTTGCATTTCAGACACTAGATCTCAGTGTACACCTCTAGCTGAGCTTCCCTTCCTTTCTTCAAGATTTGCAACTCCAAGTGTAGAATTTATGGCTGGGACTAAATCTGTTGCACTCCAAGGTTCATATCCTCAATAGGAGATGCATCTAGCCTCATTGCAATCTCCAAGGATTCCGCTTGCATTACTATTTTCTGATGTGATAAAGGTATTCTTAAATGTGGCAAGAGTGATGCTATAAACCAGTTGCGATGCCGGGTAGCTGAGATTTTCATATTAGTCTGCCTATTCAGGCATTTAAACCTCTGATCAAAGTCCCAAGGTGTCTCATCTACCACCTATTATATTTCCTTAAAATCGATTACTAACTGCGCCTCTGACTTAGGCTTACTGAACTCCTTATTCAAAGCTAGCTGGGTATTTTCCAACGACGCATTAGGGTTACTTGTGGAATACTTGATATACCATGTTAATGCACGATCATGTAAAGATGTAACCAACTGTGATTTCTTAATATTATTGTCTATGATCTACTATGTCGTCCAAACAATATCTATGACAAAAAAAAAACTGTTCTGGATCTTTAATCCCCATTCATTTAAAAATCAACATCTTCATTGCGTTTTCCATGTTGAAGGGTGGGGTTGGAGGTGGGGGTGTAGGTGAAGGTGTATGCGGTGTAGGTGGAGGTGGATGTGGAGTGGATGGAGAGATATCATTTGGATTCGTTTGAATGACTTACTTAACGCAGTTGAATCCCAAAATGATATCTAATGAATTGCATTTCGCAGTGTAGTCAGCACAGTCCCTTCGTCGTCACTTGAAGGGGGTTAAATGAGTAGACTATATTCTGGGTTAGATCATCTATTTATTTTAAAGAATATCCCACTTTGCATAGCCCCAAAAATAAAGGTATCTGAATAACCCTCTTTTCACATAAAAATATTTTAATCCAAGTCTTCTGCGATTTCAAATACTTACCTCGTGGTCCTTTAAAGATCCTTCACTCCGCTTCGCTATACCTGATATTTCTATCGATCGCGAGGTATGTCACAAAAATTCCCAACGTGTGATCAACCTAGTGATCCACAACCTACATGATATTTCTTTCTAATGCCTCCTGATGTCACACTAGGTCAGGAGTGCACATATAGGGCCTTCGAGCCTCCATGTCCCTTGACCATTAACCAATTTCGACAACCACTCGTATAGTTCTTCAGGGAAGAAATAGAATAACATGTCGGTCTCACCTGTTTAATAAAATATCTACAATCATTGTTCCTTGGATAATTTAGGGCTCTTGTTCTCCTGAGCCATGAAAAGGTGTGATTTTTGAGCAATCCAATTATGAAGCTCTTTCTTCGTAGGAAACCATTTATCACACATCTCTTAGATAGATCCCAGTCTCGAAAACAAAACCATTTGTTGGCTTAAGGGGGCCTAAACTAGGTTAAGAGTTGTTCATGCCAACCAACAAAACCCTAATTGTTGGCCCTTTCAGAAACAACCTGCATAACGTAGGTTGTAGTCTCACTTGAAGCAATATTCGGGGATGCTAGAACTAGGTTTCCACATCCAGGGACATGTGATAAACAGTTCTTAGGCTTTGACAGTTCAGATATGCCTTCGCGTAGATTAGTATCCTTCTAGGGTCCATCACTGTAACTAAGTTAAAAATGCTTCTAGACCTTCGTGAAGTTCTATGACCAGTCTTTGTAGACCTTAAACAAATGATTTATTTGTTTCCGCGCATCAATAAACAAACCTAAATCTGAGTTCACGCATATCTGTCTAATTCATCAGAAAGCATTAAAAAAAATAGCTTTTTAACTTTGTGAAAGTATATAACTACTCATATCATGCATCATTAAGATAGGTTCAGTGATTTTGTGCAACATTGATTCATTATTTCATAAAACCATATCATTAAGTGAAAAAACATAACATAAATAGATTTGATAGAAATGCACAATAATTCTTCAAAATCAGTTTTTATTGATCTTTAATGTTCAGATTACAAACTCTTTCACCCTGTGCACTCAAGTGCAGGGTTCTGCACACTCAGCTGCAGGAGCCTTCCCCTTCTTGCCTAAGTACAGGAAGCAGAGCCTTCCTGCCTTAGCACTTGCCCAACAAAAACCATTCACCATTCACAATTCTTCATTCTAAGTTATGTTCAAGACCCGCTATGACTCAACTATTTATAACTTTCCTTCATACAATACCATGGTCTGCGGACCATGGTAGAATCTTAAAACCTACTTGAACAAGGGGCTAAGACCCCTTTGACTCCTATATATCTATGTGCTTCGCATGCACATTTCATGGAGTCTTTACATCTTTTACAAAATTTTATACAAAACTTGGGTTAAGTAACCCCAAAACTAACCCTAGGGACCCTAACCCAACAATAGGGTGTGGTGATAGTGAAATTCGAGAAGGTAATAACGAAATATGGAAAAATATATGGTGGATTATGGTAATAATGAGTGACAATTTCACAGCATTGGAAATGATCATCCATTAATATAATCATACTTATTTCAACTCCTGATGTGTATGGGTAACTGCGTGAATTATGTTGGGGTTCGTGGAGTGTATGTGCTAGCACAAGGTTCAATGGTGATAATGACAAGTCATTATTATTACTTAATTATGGCATATTTTCCTTTATTATAATACCTCCTTCCAACTAAGGGATGACCATCCATGTTCATGTCAAATGAATTATCGATCAAATCCACAAAGTCAATCGGGGACGTACTTGACGAATTACCTTGAGGGAGTAACAATAGCGGAGAAGTAACAACATCGGGGGGAGTAACAACATCTAAGGATTAACAACATTTGGGGGAGTAACAACACCGATTGAACACTTAGCTGGAATTTCCATGAATGAAGTAACAACACTGGAGGAGTAACAACACCCGTGGAGTAATTAGACGGAATCACCACAAATGGAGTAACAACATTAGAGGAGTAACATCACTAGAGATGTAACAACACTAGTGAAGTACTTAGATGAAATCATCACAAACAGAGTAACATCACCTGAGGGGTAACAATACCGGAGGAGTAACAACACTAGTGAAGTACTTGTAAGAAAAATAATGATAGAGTAGTTACAACATTTTATTATATATAGATCAGAGGTGCAGAGGAAGAGTTATCTACATTAACAACTTCAAAACTAGACACACCAGTTCACCAAAGACTCAACATACCCTATTTCTTGATGCAATCACTCATAGACTCTAGCAATAAAGTAAAGGAAGGGAATTCCCAACAATTGGCTCACCATGGGTTGATCAGGATCCTCATTGAAGATGCCCTCCAACACCTCAGAATCCCTTTAACATGGTCAGTCTTCAGAGACTTACCAGTAGAGGATGACATCAAAACCCTCACCTATGATGTTAGTCCTTTTTCCACTAAGGGGGAAGCAAAAAAAGAAGAAGAATATATAGAAATATATGGGGATGAGATGGATGAAGAAAAAAAATAATACAAAGGAACATGATGAAGCGAGAGAAGAGAAGGAGGATGATGCTGAAAAAGAGGAGGAAACGAAGGCAGAAACTGGTGGAGATGAGAAAGAACAACAAGAGAAAGAGGATAAGAAAAATAGAGAGGAAGAAGGCATTAAAATATAAGGGAAAGAACACAAGGAGGAGTCACCTAGGGTGTCACTAGAGGCCCCTGAGAGGGGGCCAATATTTTCCCTTGTTATCGGGAATAGTGTCCACTTGGATGCTGTTATTCCCACTAAGATGGGCGGCTATTTTAGAAACAAACAAGTAAAGTCTACTTTCGTTTTCTTTTATGAAAATAGACAAGAGAAGAACCAAGAAGACCAACCTTAGTCTTGTGCTTGATTTCCTCTCCTTCTTGATAGAGCTTTGCCTCTTCTTCTTCATCTGCCCAGCTTCAAAGAGAACCTGTGGAATCACAACAACATACTACTATCGAAGAAACAAAGATCTATATTCATAAATAACACAGGACTAGATGTGTGTTAACCATATAAATGCATATATAAACAAGTAAGAATATGGAAGAAAACTAGAATAGGTTTATTAAGATGAAAAGTAGCAAGAGGATTACAACCATATGTTTTGACCCAGCATCATCCTCCAGCTAGGAAACCCTTCTTCACCTCAAGCAAAGCTTAGATCACCCAACACTATGAATGTACACAAGAAAACCAACAACACTTCTCTATAAGATACAAAATTCTAGCCCTTGGATCTCTATGATGGGGGATCCATATATAGATGATTACAGAGGGGTGAGTCATCTTCTGGGATCTTGATTAGTGTCCTCTCTCTGATAGTTCCTGCTTCCACTTGGAGAATGATGATCTCTTACTCATCCCTGGTCGAAAACAGAGAGCCAAGTGTCAGAGGGGAAGCTTCTGGAAGATTCCATGATCTTCCACCTCGCATTTTGTCCCTGCCATTTGTCCATTCCTGACCATCGCACCCTACAGAGGAGCAATGCAGTATGCATCGCACCTTGTACACTGGGAAGGTGATATGCATCGCACCCTCTGCACTGAGCTTTCAGTATGGTCCATTTTTGACCATTTATGAGCAGTTTTCAGTGGAGAACTTCTGGGAGATGATGTAATCAGTTGACCTTGTTCCTTTAGGTAGTGAAGCAACACTTTTAGGGACTTAGGAGCCCTCATTTTATGGACATTTATGATTGGGGTTGAAGTGCCCAAAAATGTCTATAACAGGGAAACCTCCTTTACATTACATAAATGAACAATTCTTGGATGATTCAAATGACAAAACCTCCTTTCTATATACAGGAGTTTAATGAGTCACAATATTTTTCTAGAAGTTTGAAATTAGAGATTACTTACCAGTAATTATTTGGTAGATGATGTTGGGTTGTGTTATATTCTTTCCACGACTAACTCACGTAGTGAACTGGGGGGTTAGAGGGGGGGCGGAGCCCTCCCTTCGTTGCGCAGTGGGGAGGTTTGAGGGGAGTGGGTAGCCCCCCTCTACGGGGTTTGTGGCAGCGCCCCAAGAATTTTTTTTTTGGACCCTATATTAGGTTGGGCCAACCTACCTATGGTTTTCGGTCCATGCTATTGGATGCTTCGGCATGTATAAATATGTATTGTTACATTGAAAGGAATATAATGAAAAATCAAGCTGGTAGTACCGGTTTTGGGATCTAGGGGAAAATCTTTGTGTATATGTGTTTTATGTGTTATGCTCTCGCATTGTTTATTTTCTGTGTTTTAGAATTTGTATGCAGGTAATTTCTGTATGGGGTTCAACCTACAAATGATGGAGATTTAACCTCCAAGAATATGCTAGAATATTGTAGTATACCTAGGGGGATAATATGGGGTACAAAGGGAGGTACTCAAGGGAATAATGTAATAATGAGATGGGCCATAGTAATAAATAAGGTGGTTAACCCGTATCATGTAGGGGACCACAAGTAGTTAGCAATAATGTAATAAGCCCATGGTATTAGATAGATAGTATTGAGGGAACCATGGTAATGACCCATGGTATTGTATGTATGAGGCCTATATAGAGGCTAGAGACTCCCCATTGAGAGATGTCAAGGAATATTGTATGAACAGGCATATGGCTTGTGGAGCATTCTTCTTCTTTAAGGAGTGAATGTATGGTGTTGCCATACCTTAAGGGTTTGATATCAATAAAGTGAATCTTTTCTATCTATTTCGATCTTATTATTGATCTTATGCCATTTGAAAGGACTAACGTATGCAAGCGGGTAAAAATGGCTCAGGTTTCTGAGGCGAGATTCTTGGAGAAGAGACTCTCACCGTCGGCATGACTGATATACGGTGTGGATGATGGATCCATATGAAAGGTGCAAAAGACAATGGATGAGATGATGTAATCTACCTAACTTCATGGTAGAAATAAATACACGCAAATAAAAGGGATATGAAATGAATGACATTTCTTGAGGTAGAGTGCACTGGGAGAATTAGGAAGGAGATGGCCTTCAGAATCCTCCAAAAAATATGCCCCCTTGCCTATGTGGAAGGGTAATTAGGGGTAGACATAACTCCCATTGTGTCCTCATTAGAAAGGAAGATGGGCAGATGGGAGGAATACTGACTACATGATGCGGTGACATTACTTGGTGCATAAAATTGAGAAAGAAGGTTCACATACACATCATCTTGAATGGGAGATGACGAGATGGTAGATGGAGGATCTACGGATGTTGAAGCCTGGGATTCAGTTGAAAGAGGTTTGATAGAAACGCTCGTAGAAACCTCAAAAAGCGAGGAGCTCAAGGATGGCAATAGGTAAAGGATATGGCCTATGGTGTTCGTCATCTCAACATTGGGGGGAGGGATCACGATGGTGGGACTAGAGTTCCCCTGTTCTAGTTTACTAGGGGTACTAGAATTGATGGGTAGAGGAGTAGGTGTTCCACTACGGGTGGCCTTGTATTCGTGAAGTGGTTCAAGGAAATCGTGAAATTCATCGAGGCGAGGGCCACAATGGGAATAGTCACCATGATGATCACACAAGGCACAAGGGTGGTTTATGTGCAACGTTTTGAGTTTCTTGGGTGGACTCAGTAAGTTAACATGGAATTCAAGTATATTTGACTCAAGGAATGTTTCATGAACCAAAGGTTTAAGATGAGGAAGCTTAGGATAACTATTTTTGGCATGCCCAACAACTTTACATAAAGCACATGGAGGTGACGCCTTTGGGGCTGGAGTAGCTTGGGGAGCCTTGTCTTTAGGTTCTTTCCTCTTAGCTTTGCCCCCATGTCTGGATGCTTTTGCAACAGAAGTGGGTTCCTGTTGAGGTTGTGATGGAACTGAAGCAGCGATAGGGGTTGTAGAGACCGGTTGAACCAGGGTCAAAGTATGATAAGGTCTTAGCTGACTAGGTAGAATGCTTGTACGGGGATCAATGTACCATACTAGGATCCCCAACGTCATTTTATCGAAGACCAATGAAGCCATGATAGGGACATAAAATACTCTCAATGGGGGGAATAAGAAAGGTATCTGACTTGTAGGTTGATGCCCTGGTGGAATAACTCCTAGATGGTTGAGACCTGGAGGAACAGTTACTGGTTGAAACATAGGAGAGGACCCCACAAATGAAGGAGGTACTAGGGGTGGATCTAGAAGGCTCAATTGGGATGGCAACAACAAGTTGTCGAGGAGTTGGCTGTTGATCGGATGTACTAGACTTCTTGTGAGTAGCCCATGATGCTTGTAACATGAAAACACTCATAGAGTTAGGCTCTGAGATGGGAGGGGGAGGACCATAGAAAGCACCCAATAATGAAGAATATTTATAGACTCTAGGTGAAACACTGGTGAGGGGAGGTGAATATTGTTTATCTGACATTGACGAGATAATGGACTCGGCGGAGGTCACGGATGCCGACTTGTAGTAAGTCAACTGATTGAAGGTAACAATCTTCCCTTCATGGGGGAAGCACATCTTGCGGAACAACACGGATGTGACTGCTAACATGGCATATGTGTAACTATGACCTAAGAGAATGTTGTAATCCAAAGCGACATCAATAACTTCAATTTCGACATGGATAGTCTTTCCTGCAAGGGTCATTGGACAATTGCGGTATATGCTAAGGGGCTGGGAAGGGTGTCCATCCCAAGCACGCAAAGTGATGGTGGAGGGGGAAAAATTAGGCGACTTAAGTTTTTTCCAAACAATAATGGACATCACGCAGGTGGATGCGCCTTCGTCAATAATGCATCAGGAGATGATGACATTACAGACTCTAACTGGTATCTGGAAAGCAATGGATGAAGGCAATGGGGGATGTTCTAATGTATCAAATGGGAAGACAATCAAGCTATCGTCATAAGGATCTACTGCACCCAAGGCAGTTAGTATAACTTTATTTTGATATGGGCGTGTCTGGAAGAATTCTAGTGTCGACATGGCAGCAGGTGATTGCACCAAGTCATCTATTATACTGTATGTATGGGAAACTCGGTTAGAAGAAACATTACAGTGTAATGGTCCCTTTGGGATATTGGGAATGGCCTCGATTTTAGGTTGAGGGATATGTAACTTACCATTTGGTGTTGTAAGAGGCTCATCAAATTCTTCGGTTTTGGGCTAAGTGGCGGACGAAGTTGATGGCTTGTCATATTGATGTGACCGAGTTTGCAGGTTGATATCGGAGGGATTAACCTCATTAGAGTTCATCATAAGGATCTGGTAGTCACTAGGTCAAGAAGGTTGGGGGGGATGGGCTGCTTGACCTGGCTGAAGTTGAGCAGCAACAAATCCTTGCTGAGGGAAAGGATTCGTGAGCATCGCTAGTTGAGATGGTGCAGGATTATGAGGTGATTGTTGACCTCTAAAAGATTCTTAATCTTTCCACATTTGGCACATCTGGGGTAAGAGAGGACACTCATGTGTATAATGGCTGTGCACAGCACAACATGCACGAGGATTTTTTGTAAGAATAGCCTTGTTCTGCTTGGGCTGGCTACCATATTGTTGGTTTTTGGTGTTAGGCTGGTTCCCTAGGTTTATTACCTTGATTACCCTGGTTACCCTTGTTACCCTCCCCTTATTATTTTTCTTCGAATTTTAGGGATTGGTCACACTCTGCTGCACAAAAACCTGACCTTGAGGGGCTGATGGTTGCTAGGGCTAAGGATGCATGGGAGGCTGCGATGCTAAAGCTTGAGGGGCTGGATTTCTAGGCTTTGCATAAGGAGGAGCAATGGTTTTGTAGACAGGTTGGGGCCCTGAAAACAAGTTGCTAGTAGGAGGGACATAAGTCTTGGAGGAACTGGTGCCCCCCTGCGGATAGTCATAACTTTGCTGAGTATATGGCGAAGGGTGTGAAATGGTTCCAATGATACCATCAGTGGTGTGAGATGCCCCTAGAGCATTGGCACTTCCAGGACGAGGGAGGTCTTGAATGACGATATATACATAACTAGATTGCATATAAATCAGGTCAAATCTCTGAGCGGTTTGGAGAGCTTCTTCCCCGATCTGAGGAAAATGGGATGCGGCATTTTTTCCAATGGGAGATAATATGCTTGTAAGAAACCAATCTAAATAGACATAGCCTTCAAAGGGTGGCGCACCACATGTGCTCCTCCTTCGACGCCACTCTTGAACACGGTCAGAAAAGCGAGTGGTGGAGGACTAACGAAATGAGGTCAATAGCTCTATACCAGAGAGGTAATTAGAAATATGAGAGGAACGCCTTAGCAAGCGTTGCGAAAATAGAATGAGATGCGACGAGCTCGTATACATATCATTTTGCAACATCTCCAGTAAGCATGCATTGGAATAGCCAAAGATGAATGGGGTCATCGGTAATGGAGTTGGAAGAACACCACATGTGGAAGGATCGTACATGGTTGGTAGGATCCTCTCCATCATTACCCTCAAACTTTGGGATGTCTGAGAGAATCTTAGTCGACATAGAAGGCCAACCAACATTGTAGTGTATGGGGTCATTTATCAATTGACTAAAATCTGGTAGACTTAACCTAGCCATAAAGGGGAGCATGGGGGCTTCTGGAACAATTCCTAAGACTGTTCCACTTGATGTGACCACTGGGATAGAACCAAAGCCAACACTAGGTTGGGTTCCTACACCAGCTATGGGTCCAGACATGGTGACGATATGCGGTGAAGGAGGCTTGGAATCAGATGAGGAATCAGATGAACTAGTAGAAGAGTTGGTGTGGGGACTCGGAGGGCTATGAACTCGAACCCGATGGGGACGGGTAATATTCCCAAGCAGAAACTGGGGGTGAAGGCCTAAGAATCTCCGCAACAAATGCCTTGGTGGCACTATGGTGGTAAGACACACGTGACATGGAAATGGTGAAGGGAGATCAACAATATGCCTTTGTATCAATGAGGGGAGATTCATTTATTATGTTAAGTATTTTCTTGGCGGTGTAAACCAAGCACCCTTTTCTTAAGGTGTGCTTGTGTGTGCAAGCGTATTTATTGATTAATCCCAAGTTGTGTTTGTAATATATATATATATATATATATATATATAGATATATATATATATATTATAATATATATATATATATATTATATATATTATATATATATATATATATATATATATATATATATATATATATATATTATATATATATATATATTATATATATATATATATATATATATATATATAATATATATATATATATATATATATATATATATATATATATATATTATATATATAATAGATATATAGATATATATTTGCTGAAAATAAACTAAAATTAACAACAGAAAATGAACAACAAAATAATTAACTAAACCCCACCCAAACTGGGTTTGAAAACACTGTGCTGGTTGGTGGCTAAATCGACAGAAAACACACAAAAAAGGTCAATAGATCTAAATTTCGGTGTGACTGGGATCAAGTGACACTATGCTACTGGAAAGTGGTGTAGCAACAACAAAAAACCAGAGAGGAAGATCATTGCAAAAAGATAGGGAGATCGGTGAAACACCTAGGGAAGCCAATGGGACCGTAAGGCCAATGACCAAACAAGTTGTAATGTGAAACTATGGATGGTGACAACCTATCTTTATAGATTTGAAATAGAAGGGTACAGATCTAGAAAATATGGCTGAAAGCGCTGCAGAAAATCAGACTACTTACTCAACTAAACTCCTCCTATAAAGTTGGAAGCGTACTAGAATCCCTAGGGGGGATAAATTCCACTTTGACGAGTAAATTAGAGTAGATCAAGGCCTAAGCAGGATGAGACAGAAGTCATACAACCCAGCAGACAGCTCTCTATAAAACTTAGAAACAGATCTTAGAAAAACCCTAAAAGTCAAAAATCGCAGGTACTGACCTATTTTTCATGTGGGATCATACTTTTTGGGCTGATAAGTATGCTATGGACTCCATATCACACTTTTTGGGGTAAAAAGTGTGATTTCTTCTCCATGATTCCCAGTCGGCAAATCTTTGAAAAAACAACTGTCTTTGTTGTAGCTAGTTCCTGTGACCTGCGGAAAAGACCAGAAGGCTTGTGGAAGTCATAATTTTAACAGATCTAGGGTTAAAAAACTAGGAAACATTAAGAGAATTGAAAAAATAAGAAACCCTAAGTTGAAAATCGAAAGTCACCTAGGTTTTTGGATGTGAAGTATAAACCCAATTGAGTTGCCAATTTTGTGATTGGCAACAATCAGAAAATTCCCAGTGGAGTCACCAAATTTTGTTGTAGTATTTTCTTTTCAAATATGTATGAAACGAAACCACTTAAGATTGTGGATGAAAAATAATCTCAACAATATAAATGACTGCTAAAGATTGTAGATCTGCAACAACTGATAGAAACAAAACCCACTGAAATTCTGATCTATGCCACAATCATAGTTAAACAACAAAAATAAATAGTAATAAATCCAATCATCCAATGGAAACCAGATATACAAAGAATAGTTTTATTATAACACTTGTGAAGGGAAAATATAAATGTTACCAATCCCCCTCTATGGGATGGGTTCTTGGCTGTCCTCAAACATCTTCAGCTTGTGTAGAGTCTCTCTCCTCTATAATGTGTAAACCCAACAAAAATATGGTGTGACAATGAAAATAATAAGAGTTACAAGAGTGAGTGCAACAATGAAAATAAGCAAAGTGAATAATGAATGGAAAACCCTTCTAGTTATAACAAAATATCGAGTTATCCTCGAATAATGAGCAATAATAAAATATTATTGATCCCTTTCTTGGAATAACCACTTGGAATATTTTATTATATTTGGTTAGGAGGGAAAAAACATTTAAACTTTTATTTAGAAATAACTAATAAATAAATGATTTATTTAATTATTCCTAAGGGATTTAGTCAAATTTGACAAAGAATAATAATATAATTAATAATAATTAATAATATTGTCTCTAAGAATAATAATAATTATTCTTAGAGAAAAATAAGGTAATTAATGATTTATTTGTTTATTTTTCATGATTGGGTCAAATATGACAAGGAATAATAATTGAACAATGATTTAATTAATTATTTCTAGAAGAAAATCAAATAAATAGTCATTTATTTAATTATTCTTCATGGGTTTCACTATAAATTACTTAACAAAGGTGGTTTATTAAGTATTTCTCACAGTGAAAGCAATTTTACTATGGTAAAATTGGCTTTACATGGTGTACTTCGATCCATCTAGTAAATGAGGCTAGATGATCAATTTTTTGGCGATAACAACTTGCAACCATACAACATGACATTATAATATTAAACACAACCATACATACCTCATTTTGACTTTAGGTCATCTAGGTTTCTTCCAACAACTTCCTTGATTGAAAAGATCTTCAATCCCTTGATCTGCTTCATCTCTTATGTCATCATAACATTATCCATGAATTCCACAAGTTGGAGTTTATGATGAAACACTCTCTTCCTCTCTATATTAGTGAACCCTCCGATGAGGATTCTATCAGAGAATCTTGAGGATCTAGTATATCCCCATTTGGCAGATATTTCCCTTTTGACTTGATGTATGATGAGCCTTGTCTTGGATGACTGCTTCCTTTCCTTCAATGACCAATGAGGTTCTCAAGAGCTATATCCTTCATGTTTGAATGCCATGGATTTTGTCCTTCATGATTCCCATGGTGATGTTGCGAGCTCTATATTCTAATGCTTCCATGATGACACAATGTATATTATTATCATGGTTATATCTATAACAAAATATTTGGGATCTTATGATAGGACCCTTTTGTGAGGGATACCATCTCAATCATAGTAGAGATCTGTTACTCCCTCTTTCCTTGGCCTTTTTCTTCAACTCCCTCCATCTTTCTAGTGATATGATATTTCTTTCCATAATGTTTTCATAGCATTGAATCTTAGCTATATTATTATGTCTTGTTTGTGGACCAAACTTCCCTTTCCTTTCTGCACATGTTTGAGTGCTTTAACCTTCAATACTTTTTCCTTCAACTTGTCTTTTTCTATCTAGCATAGAGACCACAAATTGTCAAATGGAAACTTGTTACCTTGCTTATCAGTTAGAACAATGATTATCATCTTCTTATCATCTCTCCCAGATATCTCAATTGAGATATCATGAAGATATTCCTTCATTCTTTGATACCTTCAATAGGTATAAGTGATATGACCTTCTTCACTGCATTTCAGAGAGTATATCTTCTAGCAATTCATATATCTCTTTTATGTCTTCTCTCCTACTACATAGGGATGAGAGGACCTTTGACTGATTTCATCAGAATCCTGTGAGTCCCTTAATCCTTTTCCATGCATTCAAACAATTCTTGACCTTCAAATACCTTTCCATATATATCAATGACTTCTCTTTCGGGGACTCCATCTATCCTCCTTTATTATGCAAGGAACCTTGATGACCCAACCGATTTATATATCTCCTTGCAAACACAAAGTCATTTAACCAAACTTGATTATAGAATAAATATACTTACTTGACAACTGAAGATGAACTCTTCCACTTGATCACTTGATGATGGTTGAAGAAGATGTATTAGGGCTTCTTCTTGGATGATCTTCTTTCAAATGAGAGAGCCTTTCCTCAATAGAAAAGGTTTCTCCTTTTGATGAGGATAATTTTCTACTTCCTCGGATGATATTATTCTAGGGAAAGGAGATGATCCTTCCTTAAAGATGACAATGCCTTATTGCCTTCAATATGATTTGCCTTCTTTTTTAGTGTAGATAAGGACTGCTTCTAGGGTTTGAACCTCTTCCAAGATGATGTGATATTCGATTTTGAGATCCTTTGAGATACCTTTATTTGTAGACAACTTGATGAGGAACTTGGTGGTGTTTTGATGATGACTTTGGAAACAAATCTCTTGCTGTTGTAGACTGCTTATTTGATCTAGGGTTTGATCCTTCAATGTAGATATTGATCTTTTTCTTTGATATCCTTCAACCTGTTTTGATGTTCTTCTTGAAGCTTGATCCTTCAATGTCTCTTTGCTTCCATTCCTTTGACTTTAGCACCTTAGCTAATGATGAACACTTATTTACAAGCCTCTTCATGATATAGTTGATCTCCTTCATGCCCTGTATGAACCATAGCTATGATAGCATATTGAAGAATCTAGGGAAATCCATAGCTTAATGATTCTTCACTGACTATTGATAACATTTTATGTTGCATTCTTCGATTAACTTCATTATATTAGTGTGTTCTTAAATCATCAAACGATTATAAAAAACTAGAAGATCAACAAAAATATAAGTACACAAGATATTGGATCTAAGCCAGGGAAAAACCTCTCCTCTTGAGAGGAAAACCCTTCAATCTCTTCTTATAGATATTTAGATGATGAATACGAAGACCCTTGAAAAAATTGACTCAATATTACCTCCAAGATGCTTGTCACTATCCCCTGCACTATTCGGCCTTCAGTTCACAGTCTATAGATTTTATGTCACTATAGTCCTTCAGTTTTCGGTTGTTTGATCCCTATAATACTAGTGATTACCCCATTACTATTGTAGTTGCATCCCTTATTAATATTGTTGTACCCCTATTGTCCCCATATTGTTATTATTGTGCCCCATAAAATCCCTCTATTGTTATTTTTGTGGCTTTATATTATTATTGTTAGGTCGGTGGGTTATATTGTGACTCCTTAGACTCCTATATATAGAAAGGAGGTTTTGTCATTTGAATCATCCAAGAATTGTTCATTTATGTAATGTAAAGGAGGTTTCCCCCTCGAAGAGTCTGAATTTTAAGGCGTTGATCTATCTTTTCTATCTTTTTCTTGAGCTGGTTTCATAACATTTGGTATCAGAGCTTTGGATTCTAGGGTTTCGCTGCTCCAAAAAGGTCATTGTGGTATTTTCGCTATAACTTTTTTTCTATGATGTTTCAAAAGCTAAAACAAAAACCCATTTGAGAAGGCATCACATTGAAGCTCGGGTCCGAATTTCAGAGCTTTTCGCACTATATTTGCAGAGATATGATCTGAGGAAGTTGGTATTTTTGCAGACTCCTGAATTACATTCCAAACAGGCGACCTAGGGAAAATCGTCATAAATTTCTCTCTGAGCATCAGATTGAAATTTCGTAAGAAGGTATAGAAATAGGACGGATTTTAGTTTCTTGTATATATTTTTCAAAGCCAAAGGTCGAAACAGTGACTCGTGGCACGTCGTAAAAGTTTGCTCTACTAAACTAGTCTATAGTCAGGTCACTGTGGGAGATTTCACATAACTCTTCCTTGGAGAATCCAATTTGGATCAGATTGGTGGCATTGGAAATAGGACAGAGAGGGCTACTACAAGTCACAATTCAGAACTGGATGATTTGAATTTACAGAGATACATCAGAGGCAATATCGAGCTCCTACAAAGTGAAAAACGGTGTGTAGATTCTTTTAAGTTTTTGCTTAAGATTGGTTTGAAATTTATTTTGAAGGAATTCAAAGGGCATAGTAGAGAATTATTATTGGTAACTTATGCCCGGAGGAAAGAAAATTCAAACACCTAGTAAGGAACCTGAAATCTCTAGCATGACTCATGAAGAAGAGGAAGAAATGCAACATGATATATCAAAATTATAAGACCAAGTGCAACAACTTTCCCTTGCACAAAAAGGAACAGAATCTAAGATGGATGGTTTAAATAAAGATGTAGAAGCTAAGATGGATGGTTTAAAGAAAGGCGTAGAAGCTAAGATGGACTGTTTAAAGAAAGGCGTAGTAGCTAAGATGATTGATGTGGAAGCTAAGATGGATGATTTGAAGATAGATTTGAAGACAAACATGGAAGATTTGAAGACATGCATGGAAGATTTGAAGACATATTTAACAAAGTTTCTATAAGAAATGCTTACTAATGGTGAAAGGGTAGTAAAGGAAACTCATGATGAGAACAAAAGAAATGTTAATCATGATTCCATAGACTCTAATGTTGCATCGAAGACCCACCATATTCCAAAAATCGATATGAGGAAGTTTGATGGCAAGGATCCCGCAACATGGATATTACAGATGGAGCAATTTTTCGATCTCAATAATGTGGCAAACACACAAAAGGTACGTATGGAAACTTTATATTTGGAACCAAATCAGTTTGTATGGTATCAATGGATTTGCTATCATAAACAAATTATGGCTTGGGCAATTTTTATGGAAGAATTGATAGCACATTATGAGGATACAAAAAGAAACACTTTTTTTAGCCAATTGATAAGTCTCAAACAAAAGGGTTTCAATAATGGAGCACATTGAGGAGTTCCAAAAATTGAACATAAGGGTAAAAAATATTCCAGAGGAGCATAGGATTGATGTGTTCATAGGGACTTTAAAGGATAATATCCAACATGATGTATGCCTTTGGGAACCTAATTCATTAGAGAAGGCATTCAGGTTAGCAAGAAAAATGGAAAGCAAAATTATGGCAATCAGGAAGCATACCACTCACATCTATAAAGACGGAAGTGGTGTTGCCGCTAGTCTTCCACAACCTATAAGGTTGACACCACAACAATTGGAAGAAAAAAGAGCAAAGGGCTTTGTTACAGTTGTGATAGCAAATACACTAAAGG